>BSBK01005696.1:442500-587500 GCA_027943335.1 Chamaecyparis obtusa
CATGCCCCTATTTAACAAATCATTCTAGTTCGTCAATATCCCCATGTAAAAATGATGTTTTGACATCGAGTTGCTCAAGCTCAAGGTCCCATGTTGCTGCTAAGCCTAACACCAAACAAATAGTCTTCATTTTGACTACTGGAGAGAAGATTTAATTAAAGTCCATGCCCTTTTGTTGAGCGAATACCTTCACTACCAATCTATCCCTGTATCTCTTTAGACCTCCATCTTCCTCTTTTATGCGATATACCCATTTGTTTTTCAAGGCTTTATGATTTGGCGGAAGAGGAACCAAATCCCATGTATGATTTGTGTTTAAAGAATCCATTTCATCTTTCATGGCATCCATCCAAAACATTGAATTAACATCATTACATGCTTGCTTAAATGTTTCTGGCTCTGTCGGATCAAAACACAAAGAGAATAAAAGTTCATAATCATCCAGCTTCCTTGGACATTTTCTCTCTCTGGTAGACCTCCACAACTGAATATTTTAATTAGTGTCTCAAGGGTGAGAAACATTGAAATCCTCTTTATTTTCAAACTCTAATTCTTGGTCCCTTGCTGTAGATAGAGGTGCATGCATGGGGGATAAGAATCCTCACTTGGCAGAGGGGGGTGTGGAGAAAACATCGTATGTTTCTTGTGCTACTTGTGTTGTGTGTGCTGGGGAGTGGGGGACTATTGCTACAGAGCTGGCTCTACCAATAGAAGAGGATGAGTCCACGATAGAGTGTCCAATACAAGGGAGGATAGGAGAGGCTGCGTACAGAATAAAACATCCAACGTAGTAGTAGGAGGGGTGTTGGGAGGCATGGTGGAGAGAGATTGTGGAGGCTCCGATGGGCACAGAACAATCACTCTGTGGTAGCTCTACTATCAAACAAGGATTTCTCTGCCAGCATTGGAGCTAGAGGAGGCTCGATAGAGCTTGACTATATGGGTAATGGTGAGACAATGGCAGGATGTTAATTAATTAAAAATGGCATTGAAGTAATGATCGAGGAAGGAGTTGATGCAGGAGCATCTCAGGTCCTTGGCAATCCTATGTCACCAAAAAGATGTTTAAAGTTTTCAGTCTTGCTCGATTCCTTCTTTGACCAAGTTGGTTTAGTGTTTCTCAGTTTCCTTTATTTACCAAGGTTGGTTGGTTATCTCTTTGGTGCTCGTTGGATTCCCCTAGTGCTCGGTGATGCTTGTCTAGCACTCGGTTATCCTTGCTTACCGAGTTGTTTATTTTGGATTTTTGTTGAGGCTGACTCTTGCATTTATTACTAGTCATGAATTTAATGTTGGTATCTATCATTGGGAAGCATGTAGACCTAGATCTATTTGTTCCTTCCATTGATGGTGGATCTAAAAGATGACTTGTTTTGTAGAGCCTTGTATAAATGTAGTTATTGGGTTAGAGTTTAGGAGGTAGTTTTTTTTGGAGATAGGAGATAGGAGATAGAAGATAGAAATTGGAGATTGTTGGAAGATCCTCACATGTTTGAGGACTTGTCTACTTGATTGTAATATTTGGCCTAAACCAAGAATACCTTACAACCTGACATGTACGAATCAATTTGAAGATAATATAAGAAAGGATATCCGCATTCTCTCTCTCACTATTGTGTTGTTGCTTCTGCATGTTGTTCTTCAAGGTGGACCTGGTTAGGGTGTGCCTTTGGCCCCTCTCTCTGCCTCCCTTTGTGTCAAGTTGTATCAAAGCGAGGTGAGATCTGGATCTAGGTTTATAAATCTAGGTTTGAAGGTTCCTTCTTGTGAAGCCCTAGTTGAATTGTTGTGGGGTAGAAGATTGTGATCTGAGCTATAATTGCAGAGGGTTTTCAAGATGGTTCATGGGAGGCAAGATGCAGATCCATGATTGGAAGACATGTTGAGACAACTTGCTGCTAGATTAGAAGCTATTAAAATAGCCCAGAGAAGAGGAAGACATCTTAAAGATGTTAGTGATGATGAAATTAAAGAGGAAAAAGGTGATATATAACTTGCACCTATGATGGATCAAGGTGATGAAAGATTGTTGAAGGATTTCACAAATATGAAGTCTACACCACAGTTTAATCCTCCTGAGTATGGTGGAAAATTGGATTCTGATGAATTGATGGACTGGATCATCGAGATGGAGAAGTACTTTGAGTATGAAAATGTACTTGAGGAAAAGAAGGTGAAAATTGCAAGCAAAAAGTTGAAGAGTCATGCATCCTTGTAGTGGGAACATCTGTAGCTAGACACAAAGAGGAAAGGAAAAGACAAAATCAAGGTATGAAATAAAATGGTGAATAAATTGAAAGGAAAGTTCTTACCTTGTGATTATCAGATTAACCTAGTTAGGCAAATGCAAAGTTTGAGGTAGAAAGATAGCTCAGTAAAAGAATATATAGAGGAATTCTATAGATTAGATATCAGATTTGTACATGGTGAAGATGATGTGGATATAATTTCTAGATACCTAAATGGTTTGAGAGTTTCCATCCAAGAAGAAATCAGTTTGGTCAAATTGGATAACATTCAAGAGGCTTATAAATTTGCATTGAAAGTTGAGGAGAAATTGAACAAGAGACATGAGAAAAGACAAAGAGATAAAGGTGGAAGATTCCCAAGAGGAAGAGGTAGATCTTATGGTGAAAATAGTAGATCAAAACCTGAAAAGATAAATCTAGATAAAGGAAAGACTGAGTGGAAAGGTCAAAGTTCATCTAGAGGTAGAGGCAGAGTAACTACCGAGGTGCTTATAATAGAGGTGGTTTTTGAGGAACTTGTAACAATTACAGAGAGGAATGACATAGATATTGAGTGTACACATGCAAGTAAGAAGGTCGGTAGTAGTAGAAATGCTTTAGTGCAAGAAGAGTCACCGAATGAACCTCATGAGAAGGAAAATAACTTGATGGTAAGAAGAGAAATTTGGAATGAAGGTGAATAAAAGGTAAAATGGAATCACCTCTATTGAATGTATGTATGGGGGCAATATGAGATCCACTTCTAAATCTAAATTCCCAAGGGAGAGATCCAATTTGATTAACCAAAAGGTTAATGCACAATTGAATCAATCTATGGAGAATATGAAAAGGAAGAAAACCTTATATTTCCCTATGAAGGAATTGTGCTTGAAATCTAAAATAATTGAGAAGAAAATACTAACCACAAAATAGGGCAAATCTGGAAAATGCCAATTTTTTTATGTCTGTGTGTACTTTCAGGCAATTCTGCAACATGTTTCAGACTAGAAATGCCAAGACGGAGTAAACCCATAAAAATTTTATCTTTCTGATAGCAAGTAGTCTTTGACCCTCATAAAAGGTCAAAGGCTACATTCTTATTCTGAAGGTTGACTTTGATTTTGTTCACAGATCTTAGAAGTTTGTCGAAAAGGGTATCCAAATCTAATCTCAGATCCGAAGTTTCGCACCTGCACCTATAAGAAAAAGGGGGTTTTGTTTTTTGTATGGGGGGTTTGCCTTGGTCAAACCCCAATTGAGGAATTAACCTTGAAATTGAATTGAAATATAATGTGTATAAATAAAGCAAATGAAGCAATTCACCTTGCTTATGTTGAAGTCCTTGTAGAGGATTCGAATCCTAAAATCCACAAGTAGGGATGCTCCAATAGATGTAGAATGAATGTAGGATGTCTCAAATCAATAAAATTTGATCTTCAACACCAATCTTGAATAGATCTTTGCATATGAGGAGGCTTAGATGAATGTAGAAGGATGGATCTTCAAGGGGGCTCCAAAGAGATTGAATCCTTCAATGGCTAACAATAGATCTCCTTGATGAATGAATGCTTGAACACTTGAATTCTTGAAGGCTTTCTTGAATAATTTCTCATGAAATTGCTTGAAGATGAGATATGAAAAATTGATTGAGAGATCTTGCTCTTGATAATGGATGGATCAAATGAGAGAAGAATGCCTCCTTTTATAGTGAACTAGGGCACAAACCTCTAGAGAAGGCCAACATTGGGGAATTAAATCCCAATTAACCTTAACCCCTAGAAATGGACCCATATTAAATGTAATTTAAGGATTTTCTATTCTGAAACCCGAAATGGCCGACCCGGAGGCGGGAAAAGAATCTTTCTGAAACCCGATACTTGGAAATTAGAAAAACTTGAAATTTGAACTGGGGTCAAGGATGAGGTCAACTTTTCCCTAGGTCAGAGTCAAGGTTGACCCTAACCTAGGTCAGGGTTGAGGTCAACTTTGACCCTCAATGTCAAATTTGACCTTGAGGTCAAAAAACTCAAGATCCTAGCCTAGAATGCCATGAAATGCAGATAGGAAGTGGAAAATGGGTGTAGAAGGAAGCAGAATAGGGGGAAAAGCCAAATACATGTAAAGACCCAATCAAGGCACTTAACATGATCCCAAACCACTTACTCAGAGGGATAAATGTTCTTATCATGGAAGTGCTTCCATTTTAAGATTATACATTAAGCACCCACTTTAGCAAGAGTATGGACTTGATGCAAACTCTTGGTAAAGGATATCAGAATGAAAAGATAATATTATCATAATCCAAGGGAAAAAGAGAAACCTTAAGCCCCCAGGGACTTAATTCTTCATCAACTCCCAGATCACAATAAGAGAGACATATCTAGAGAGAGACAGAAAGAGTGTTATTATCTCGCCCAATAAGAACTTATGTCCCATTGTGAACCACACAAGGAAACAACGCAACTAGAAAGATGGAATTGAACAGCCTAATGAATCTGGCTACTCACTAGTCAACACATCAAGGATTTACCCTTAGGAATATTCTATTTCATAAGAATAAAATGAAAAAAAAAGATCTAGTCTTAAGGACACCTCTGACCTTAAGGGATAAAAAATATATGTATATTTGAAACTAGAGGGATCAAGAGATTCTAAAATATAAATCCATGCTTTAAGGATTAGTCACTAATCCAAAAAATGAGAAAAGGTATCTTGAAAAATATGTGTATCAAAAAGTGCGTGTGTGCAACAAGTGAGTAGAGCATATGCCCTCGCGTTAAAGTCATTGCTAGCACTTTAACAGGAACAATGGCTTTAACAGAAACATAAACAACTCCACTGATTACATTTCCACGTTGAGATGCCCCCAGATGAAGACAAATCAAGGGAAATATCACAAAAACATATTGAGAACATAGAAGGGATCTACCTACCATGGGGTGAGTATGATCATAAGATAATATATATGATATTATTGCAAATGAATTGCCATCATTCCCCAAAGAAAGTAGAACTACAATCACAAAGGAGGAAAGATCACATAAGATATACAAAGGAGATTATTTTCAGACCATGACATGGAGACCAAAAATAATTAGTGCTACCACATCTCGAGGAAACATTTATGAATAATAGAACAAATACAACATAACATTAACCAACACATAGAAGAATAGAGATACATATAGAGGAATTTGAACAATAGTTGCGATTCCTTTATCACCTTGTACCAACTAAGTAACAAGGATCGTATAAAATAATATAACAACATTTAGAAAACACATTATGGGAGAAACACAATACAATAGGAAAACACACAACAAAGCTACCACGAAGGATAATCCAATCAAGCATGTCGCCTACTCTCCCCATCTTGTTCTATATCATTTAGGGAAGGTGGGTAACTTGCAAGAGGGACTATATCCTACATAGTAGGAATGATAGCTAGTTCCAAACAAGGATCCTCTTGAGAGTCACAATGTTCGACACTAGGTGTAAGAGTTAATTGTAATGAAAGAATATTAGGTAAATTAATGTTAATGTCAATAGTCTCATATTCATCATTAAAATCATCAGTATCATCAAGAGTATCTTCTTCATCCAAATTAATCAAAATAGGATCTAAGATATGAATAGAATCATCATAATCATGCATGTTAACATCATTATTATTAACAACTTCTTCTAACACATCATGCATAGATTTATCTGAAGAAGGTAGAGATATTTGAAGATTAGAATTATGAGCTTTAGCATGAGCACGATGCTTTTTATGATGTTCATTGGCAAAATGATTACATTTTGATTTATTTGAAATAGGTTGAGAACTAGGAGGAACAATCATAGGATCCTTCTCAGGTTCTTTAGGAAGATCAATAGGATTATCAGCAATAGGAGGAACAATCACAGGATCTTTCATTGGTTCTTTAGGAAGAGTGATAGAAGGAACTTGATTAACAGAACTAGAAGCCATAGTTATAGGAGGTATAGAAGGTGTAGGCAAAAGACCACAATTAATATCCATAGGAGGGATGCTTAATTCAAGAATCTTATGATTTTTATAATCTTGATACAAACAAACAAGATTATCAGGTCAAGGAGGACATGAATTAGGTAATGAAGGCCAAAATAAATCAAGAGCAGCACAATCTCTAGGCCTAGAAGGTTGATATAAACTATGATTAACCATCTTCACTTCTTCATCATGAATGAATTTAAGACACTTATGGATAGGTGAAGCAATAACATGCATGGCATTCAACCAAGGAAAACCTAGCTTAACTTGAAATTGATCTCAGAAGTAGGAACAACAATAAAGGTAGTGTTCATAATTTTTCCACAGAGTTCAACTGGTAAAGTAATAGAACCAAATGATAGATAAAGAAAACCATTACAAGTTTGAATCCATACATCCAATGTATCATAAGAATCAAGCATTGTAAGATTTTCATAAAAATATTTTCTTCAGTAATAACATTGACTAAGGATGTAGGATCAACAAGACAACCACAAGTAGGATTCTAAGAAATCCTATCATAAATGTAAAGGGGACCATCAGGAGCTTTAATAGTCTTAGAGTCATCAAAGGTAATAAAAATTTCCTGAGGTCTTTTATTCTTAGGTTGTTGTCGAGGTTTAGGTTGAGTTTCAATTTAGGCTTAGGTTTTGGTCAAGGAAGAGATTGAACTTGACATTGAATCTAAGGTTGAGATTGAGGTTGACATGGAGATACAGATTGACCAACATGCTCCACTTGATTAACAACATGATTGAGATCATCCATCTTTGAATCATACATAATTTCCATAGCAGATGGCTGAGAAATGGTATTAGTATCATGCGTAGGTAAAGAATTCGTATAGATTTTGTTGGGGCTTTTCCTTGTAGGACCAAACATGAATCAATAGATGGGCTTGATTCTCAAGGTAGGCACTCAAGTTTGACAAAAAAATAGTCCAATTGATCAGGATAACAAGGAATCCTCCTTCTTCTTTGAGATCCACATCACTCAGGTGGGTATTGCCTTATCTGTGCACTCAAGACACCTCATGATAAACAATAGGCCTACGGATGGATTATTGTGGAATAGTCTCCAAACCCCTTTAGGTAATTTATACCCCAATGAAGCTAATTCATATGCAATAGCCCTACTTGCATAGAATTGAATCTGAACACTAGAATGGACTTCCTATTACTACTACCAACATGAAAGGGAAAAGTATTTAATTTGATTGATTTTAATGTTGGGTTGAAGAGACTCTTGAGATACAATAAGTCTCTCATAGACCAGTGCCTTGTCCAATGGGCCATAGATTCAAATACCCTATTGCAACAAAGAGCTATGAAACAAGAAAGAAATACATTCAAATATGTTGATGCCTTACACCAAACATACACCATTAATCAGGTCATACTTCAACAATCCACCTATGTACCCAAATGTGCTATCACCTATTCAAAAGATATTAACTCTCCCCTTAGAAGAGACCTATAAATAAATAATACATTAACCAGTGTCCACTGGAAGACAAATATAAGATACCCTTGATACCCTAGGTCATACACACCAAAAAACCAATCCCAAACCTAGTTGCTTATGCAAAAAAAACTCTATTGCAGACACAAAGGAAGTGCAAATAGAAAGATGGGAACACCCTTGATGCTTCAATCAATAAGTCTGAAATTCAAATGGAGACAATCTGATAATAGTAAGAATATACCAAACCCTCATACATAAGATAAATTAGTTACATTACATATCATATTCTCTGAGCCAACAAAGGAGAAAATAACACTCCATATGCAAAGAAGTAGAGAAAATCTACAAGAAAAGGACCCTTCATGGAACCACTTCTCAAAAATTTGTAGAAGAAGGAACCCTTACAAAATAAAACATTTTACCATTTATACCCCCTAGCTGCCTTAGAATCCCAAAGATAGGATGCAACAAGCTTCGGGCAGCTAGGGCTAGGGTTTCACCCACTAAAGCAACCTAAAACAGTCAAAAATCAAAAATCTCAGAGGAGAAACTGAGTACAAGTTTGTCAAATCCAAGGATGATCTTCATGAATGAGAAAAATCTCTGAGAAGTACAAGAAAATCATAAATTTTCCATATAAACCAATCTGATCAAACATACAAAGCACCTTGAGCCACCAAAAATATCCATCCCCACATGGTACAAACCCCCCTACAATCGATCAAGGCAGCCTGGACCACACTACAACCACTAGCACCACCAAACAAATTAAATCCAGCCTCTAAAACAATTAAAACCAATCCTTTCTATCACTGGAAATGTCTCAGGAAATTCAAATTTGAATTTCAATGGTCACTTCATGGCACCTGCGGTAAATCGGTGGTCAAAATTTGAACTCGGATCAACTTTATATCGCAACCATTAGATCCTGTTATTTCACAGGCCATATGTCTTACTCATCGGGAAACCCCATGTTAACATTCAGCAACTATGCAACAATGGCTTTTCCTCATTCATGAAATGAAATACTTAACCCGAGCTTAACCTCGTGAAATAGCGAATGAAGAAAACTTACTAACCCAGGTCCTTTATTTAGCGAACTGGCGACTGAAGGAATTTGCTAGTTCACAAAACACTCTTTACTTTTGCCAAGTTAGTTAGTGATTACGCAAATGCTTGTTCACTGAATCACTAGACCTTTTAGAACACCGCCAATTCTTCTCACAAATGAGTGAATCCTTTGAACTTTGTGGGCACCGCTAACCTCATTTATCTGAACCACTAAACCTTTTGACCCCACCAAGGCCCTCTTTATGCCACTTGTCATTATGTCATTCATTACTACCACTGGGTCATCATTGACACAGGACCCACCCGCTTTAAGCCTTCAAAAATGGATGGTGGGCGTAAGATCTCATGCCTTTGACAAAACTCATGAGAACTTAGGCCGACCATTGATTCTCTACAGTGTCAGAACCCCAAAGACACATCAGATACCAGGTCCCACTGACACTTGCCAAATCATCATTATGTGGACCAATAAGAGACCGCCAAATGTGTATGCGTGGCATTGGACCCACTAAGGAATATTATACCACCTGGAAGATCAGATGGCCGGTGCATGATCTCAAAGCCTCAAAAGATTCCATGGACTTTTACACCAGCCATCGATCTTGAATCTCCTGTAGATGCCATGAAAGCTTGACCCCACCCTGTCGTGTAAGCCACTTTACTGAATCAAAACCTGCCACATTGCAAAGAGCTGACAAGCGGGCCCCTTTGACTTTTTGTCCTGCGCATAGGTTCTCTAACAACTTCCACCTCAAATCCACGTCAACCAACTAGAGACAAACAAATCAGCAATATCTGGCACCCCCAAAATGACTTGGCAAATTGGACCCACCGCAACATCTGCATAAGCACGCTGGAGAATCAGATGGTCGGCGCAAGATCTCAAGGGCTCAAAAGATTCTATGAGATCATGCACCCACCATAGATTAAGAATCTACTGAGAACCAGGTCCCGCTGACAGAATGTCCACTTCACTACATTTTGACCAATGAAAAACTGCCATCTGTGCCAACCTGGCCATGGACCCGCCCGTTTGAAGAGTTTCATCATAAAGAAAGATCAATGGCTAGCGTAAGATTGCAAGCCTCTAATAGACTCTATGAGAAGATACACCAACCATTTGATTAAGCCATGACAGAGAACTAGGCCTAGGGAATATTAAAGGCCGAAACATTAGAAAAATCAAGGCGCTGGGACTTAGGAAATATTAGAGCGCTAGGTAGTAGAAACTTAGGAAAAATTAAACGGGGACCGGCCTAGGATAAAAGATAAGGGACATGGCCTCGTGGGTGATAAAATAATAAAGCACATGGGTTTTTAGTCTTTTAAGTGGCCTGAAAAAGGTATTGAAAAATTAGAACAGGGCCGGCGTAAATTAGGGCTTTTCTATGTAATGGCTAGAATTATGTAATTTTGCTTAGGGTTTAAGCCAGGAACATGGAAAATAATGTAGAGATTGGAAGAAAAAAGGTAAACCCATGAAATTTTTTTGTAGGTGCTAACAATGTCTCTTTCTGGGGATGCATGTCTCTTGCAGGCATGGTAATAATCAAGGATTTGTGGGAGAGCAGACCACCCATAGGACAAAAATAAGGGATCCAAAAACAAAAATTGGCAACCGAACCAGGGAAACAAGAAGGGAAGCACACATAGGAAAGGGAAATATTTACAAATATTACAAAGATCAAAACTTCACTTGGTGGCCCTAGGCTACCAAAAGAAAACCAGTGACCCTCCTGAATCAAAAATTTGATTTTCATCTACATATGTGACCAACCACCTGAAATTATCTTGATCACCTTGTGGCCAACATACATGAACAACCATGGGCTGAAGAATAAAATTGTAATTATCACTAACCATGTTCTTCCAGTCATAATCATTACATTCATACTCATATTGCAAAAAGTAAGGAACATCACCTAGTTCTCCTTGATGACTGGGAAAGAAAAATTGATCAAGTAATGCATCAAAATATAAAACATATGGAGCATCATGCATTACATCACAATTACCTGGCTAAGAAGGACTTGGATCCTTAGATTCACCTTTACATACTGCCTCAGCCACTGAGCAACTTGGTTCATCCATGGTGTCTTCATGAACTGAATTATGAACCAAGTGAAGGTCTTCTTCAAAATTTTTGTGACATGGGAACAAGTGATCTGCATCATTATTTTCTTCTAAAGAATTTATGTTCCAATTATTGAAGACAAAGTCCTCAACACTGTCAGCATCACTATCATTCTTATCAAAAGAAGGAAAAGGACTTGAACAAGAAACTTGTTCATCACTGCAATCTCTATGATAGGGAAACACACTGTCATGTCCTTCTACCTCTTTTTTTACGGAGTCACTACATGAGGGGAACTGTGATATACATGGGTCATCAAGCATATGCACATGTTGCATCTTGTTAGCATTTGACAAACCTAAAATTTGTCGATGAGTGGGAGGGAAAACATCAATACACACATCATAAACATGTGAAATTTGAGTAACTGATTGGCCATCCTTCCATGACTCAGCAAAAGATCCAGAGTCAGGACAAGACTCAAAATCTATACAACTTTCCCAATCAGTACTCAACACTATATTAGGGATACCTGCATTACTTGAAGATGAACAAACACTGATGACTTCATCATCTGATATATCATACTGTACTTGGTCACCATCTAGTAGTGTTGGGGAAACAAAAGAATTAGAGGCACACATGTCAAATTCAAACCCTACTAACTCATGCTCTCAGTCAAAATCAATGTCTGTTAGATGTAAGAACTCAGAGCCATCCCTCCCTGAATATCTAAGATATTCACAAGACAAGAAATCTGAAATTTGTTCACTATGAAGTGAAAAATTGTCCTCAAGAACACCCTCCTCTAATAGGCAGTCATTAGTAACATCTTCACTTATATATTCTTCATCCTCTTGCTGACTACACAAATCTTCTTCCTCATTCTAAGAAAGAGCATCACTCTCATGATTATAAGAAAGAGTGTCATCACTTGACACATCTCCTTCATAGGCTCCATCATTCTCAATAACAGTATTACCAGGCACAACCCCAAATGCATTTTCAAGTTCAAGATCAACATCATTAAGTATCCAATCCCTAATATGCACGTAATACTCTTCATACAATGAGGCTCACCAATGGGTTGATTCAGGAAAATAGAGCTCCAAAAACAAACCAATGAACATAGATTCTAAAAACTAAATACCCCCAGAAGCTCATCATATGCTTCACAAAACTTCTTATAGAACAAAGGTATTGATGATTCCCTTCTACCTCCCACCTTTAATCTCACCAATTGTATGTAATCCCTCTGGATGCCTCAGTCTAATAATGCAAGCTCCTCCTCAAGCTTGCCCATTATAACTTAATGCAATACTTCCATAAATTTTTGCAAAAATATAATTGAAACTTTGAAGTATGCAAACCTCTACTCACACCTTATTCCTTTTCTTAGTGCTTGATCACTTAATAAGGAGATACTTCTCACAACTAATTTTCATAGAAACAAGGCATATAAAAACCAAAATATCTGGAAGTCCTGTAGTAGAAACCTTGTTGACTAAAAACTGGGCATATCTAGAGCTAACCATGCAGCTCCATCAGGTTCTTTGCAATGTAGAGTCACCACCTCCTAGAAGAGGGAAATATTGTACTTGTCTTTTTATCTCCTTCTAGTAAACCAAAACTTCATTAGGTCCTACATTATTTATCAGGAACTGCACTAATCAAACAGAGATTTCAGAGTCGCCACTCAACACTTAGTGAGAAAATTTTAGCAAATACTTTGTTTTTACTTTTGACTCTGTAACTATGCCCACTAGAGATTATGATTTCCTTAACAAGATTTGTTGTATTTCCCCAGCAGAGTCGCCAATTTGTTGGGGCTTTTCCTTGTAGGAAAAAACTTGAATCAATAGATGGGCTTGATTCTCAGGGTAGGCACTCAAGTTTGATAAGAAAAAAATCCAATTGATGAGGATAATAAGGAATCCTCCTTCTTCTTTGAGCTCCACATCACTCAGGTAGGTATTGCCTTATTTGCACACTCAAGACACCTCATGATAAATAATAGGCCTGCAGATGGATTATTGTGGAATAGTCTCTAAACCCCTTCAGGTAATTTGTACCCCAATGAAGCTAATTCATATACAATAGCCCTACTTGGATAGAATTGAGTCTGAACACTAGAATGGACTTCCTATTACTACTACCAACATGAAAGGGAAAAGTATTTAATTTGATTGATTTTAATGTTGGGTTAAAGAGACCCCTGAGATACACTAAGTCTCTCATAGACCAGTGCCTTGTCCAATGGGCCACAGAGTCAAATACCCTATTGGAACAAAGAGCTATGAAATAAGAAAGAAATACATTCAAATATGCTGATGCCTTACACCAAACATACACCATTAATCAGGTCATACTTCAATAATCCACCTGTGTACCCAAATTTGCTATCACCTATTCAAAGGATATTAACTCTCCCCTTAGAAGAGACCTATAAACAAGTAATACATTAACAAGCATTCACTAGAAGACAAACATAAGATACCCTTGATACCCTAGTTCATACACACCTGAAAATGAATCCCAAACCTAGTTGCTTCTACGAAAACAACTCTATTGCAGATGTTAGTCCATTTTTCGGTTCAATGCAAAATCTTATGAAAATGGCCACCTCCCTGCAAATGTTTTGTAAAAGTGCCCTTAGCCCTATGTTCTTCAATGTGTCACCTAGCCCTAGCCCAAATCACATGTGCTGAATCAAAAAATCTAGAATGATATCCAAGTTTAAGGTTTTCTGAAAATATTTTCAAAATTTGCCTCAGTGTCGAAAACCCATAGTATTTTTGAAAATCCATGATGTTTTAGGCCTATGCATTGTTTTTGACCTTGTGCTTCCTATTTTGTGCACTTATCTTCTCTGTGTCGAATACTTTGTGTGTTTTTTGACCTTTGTCCTAACTACGCAGGTGTGATGGATGGTGGGGCCCAGTCCTTGCTTAGTTTCTTGTCACTGATTCTCCAAATCTCTTGGTGGTTACATCTTCTATTCGGCAACTTGGCGACTGTGTTATCGCACGATCTCTTATTTCTGGCTATTAGGTGCCTAACCTTCAGCAATTCGGCAACTGTTAGTCACGTGATCTCTGAATATCTAGTAGTTAGCGACTGGCATCTCATGACCTAGCGGTCAGTTTCTCGCATAGTCACTGAGTGCTTGGCAGTTAGTTGGTGGGCCTAGTATTTCTTAAGCAGAGTAACAATGTAGATGAGATCTATGGTTGCTGCATGATCGTGAGGAATATTCCTCCCCTTTATGATCATGTGACCACTGTCTGATCTTCCCAAAGGGTAAGGCTTTTCTCGGCGGTGGGTAAAGATCTAGCGACTAGAAAAATTTTCTTCTTGTCACAGGTTCATGCAATAAAAAGGTGTTACCCTAGTTCATTTGGCAATTCAGTGAACAATGGTCGTGTGATCACTAAGTTTTTTTAGCGATGGTGCAATGCATTTCATGAACTGGCAAAATTTCTTCAGTCACCAGTTCACCAGATAAAGCGGAGCTGGTGTTTTGGTGACATGGAGGCTTGTCGCATGTTTGCATAGCCTAGTTTTTAGCTATGTGATCATGGGACCACTGTCTGGTTTTGCGGTTGTGGAGTTGTGTGGGTCCATGGTGTCGTGCTGCTAACATGCACATTTTTCATTCACCGAAGGATTTATGAGGTGGCTGAAGACTTTTCTAGGTGGTTTGTGATGACATTGCATGATTAAGGAGACCGCGGTCACATGATCGTAAAGGTTAGTTTGGTGCCTTGCGATCATGCGACCAAGCATAATTTGAAACCTAGATTTTGGTGGTGGTGAAATTAATGACCGCACGATTGCGTGACTGGGGCCAAATAGTTGAGGAACACAAAGCCCACGAAGTGCAAAGTAGTCATTTGACTTCAAATTTGAATTTTCTAAGGGTTTCCAGCGATAGGAAGGATTGAATTTCAATGCAAAAGTGATTGGAATTGGTAAAAAGTGATTTTCTTACTGCTCTAGTGTGGTCCAGGGTACTTGGTGATCATTTGCAGGGATCTGTACCATGTAAGGAATGATTACAATCTTGGCTCGAGACTTTTGCAGGTTGCTGGGTTTCCTACCCCTGCAATAAATTTTTGATCGTTTCCAATTGGTTTAGCTCTTGTAGGCTATACCCTAGTTGTCTGTAGCTTGTTGCAACCCATTTTGGGTTCCCATGGCAGCTAGTGGTATAAAGTATCGAATTTTTGACTTATTCGGGGTTCTAAATTTTGTCAGTTCCAGTGAAGGGTCCTATTCTATAGATTTCTCCTTCTCTCTGCATATAGAGTGTTCCTCTTTCTCCTGTTGGCTGGGAGAATACAATACATATTGTAATAGATTTGTATTATGTGTGAGGATTTAATATATTTTTATTGTTACCAAATTATCCCCATTTGAATTCTGAGTCCATTAGTCATACATTAAGGGTGTTTGATTTGTATGCTTGTACTACCTAAGTGTTTGCAAGTGGAGTTGTCTTCGCAAAGATAACTAGTTCAGGGTTAGTATTCATGTATGTATGAGTTGAAATATCAAGGATAGGTCATGCTTGTCTTCTAGTAGATGCTGGTTAATATATTGTCTGATTCATAGGTCTCTTCTAAGGGGAGGGTTAAAATCCTTTGATGGATAATAGCATGCTTGAATGCACAGGTGGGTGTTAAGTTGAGGTTTGGTCATAGTGTGTGATTGATGTTAGGCATCAACACATTGAGTATATTGTTTCCTTGTTTCATAGTTTTCCCTTGCAATACTGTGTTTGACTTTGTGGCCCATTAGATAAGGCACTAGTCTATCAGAGACTTAGGGCATCTCAGGGGTCTTTTCAATCTATTTAAAATTATTTCCATTCAGTCCCACCCTTTCCCTTTCTTGTTATTAGTATAGGTCTCTGGTTATCAAACTCATTGCATGCAAGCAGGTTATTGCATCAGATTTGGTTTCATTGGGGTACAAGATACCTATAAGAGTCTAGTAACTATTCCACAAAAATACTTCTACAGGCCTTTCAGTCATCAAGAAGAGTCATGAGTGTGCAGATGAGGCAATACCCACCTGAGTGATGTGGAGCTCAAAGCAGAAGGAGGATGCCCTTGGTCCTCATCAATTGGCACTTTTTTCCTATCAGACTTTGGAGCGAAGACTAACTAGTTTGTCAATCATAGTGTAAACTTGGCACCATGTGGGAACAAGTTTAGAGGCCAACAAAATGGTGATTCTGCTGGGGAGAACATAAAGAAAACCTATTAAGGAGCTCTGGTTATGGTTACAAATTTTGCAATATCATATCTTTTAAACAGATTGATTTGCCCATCTGAGTCACTAGCAAGATGGAGACTCTATTGGGGAGAGTCTAGAAAAGAGTCAGATATAAAAACAAAGCATTTGCTAAAATCTTCTCACCAAGTGGTGAGTGGCGGCTCTAATTTGTCTCTATTTGATCAGTGCATTCCCTGATAAACAGTGTGTATAACTAGTGTAGTTTTGTGTTGGCTGGAAGAAGAAATAATGAATTATTTTTCCTCTCAAGGAGGTGGTGACTCTGCACTATAAAAATTTGGTGGAGCTGCATGGTGAGCTCTAGATTTTCCCTGCTTCTAGCCAAAGGTCTTCTGCTGCAAAACTTCCAGGTATTTTCTTATTGAAATGTTTCTCTATCAAGTGTGTAGCACTGCTATAAAGGGATGAGTGTTTATGGGTAGTTCCTCATGGAGGAATATAGGCCCTTTTATTTTAATGGCATTGAAGGTGCCCCTAATGAGTTCTCTACTGAGGATGGGAAGTGCTTGCTGAGATTCATGGCTGGTGGATCTATTTCTGCAAGCCAGCATGTTGATGTTGTCATGGGCATTTTTGGAGATATGGATATTGAACATGAAGATATTGCCATGAGATTATTTGTGCACACATTTTTTGATGGTGCAAGGAAGTGGTTCTTATCCTTGCCTTCATGTTCAATCCCTTCTTGGGATGTGTCACTAATACATTTGGGGTGACATTGCGATGGCCATTTGCGATGGCAGGCAAATGTCATGTGGTTTTTCTCTTTTTTTTTCAAATATAGCCCGACACCGTCGCAATTTGCGACGACAATACATTTGTAACTGTCGCAATTGCGACGTTGTCGGGATATAAGCGCAAAATTTAAAAGGAACGTTGTCATGTGTGTTTTGAACAGCGCCGTAACCCTCCGTGAAATCACATCACGATATAACGGCAAACAAAATAAGAACGTTGTCATTTGTGTTTTCAACAGCGCCGTAACCCTCCGTGAAATCACATCGGGATATAAGGGCAAAAAAAACAAGAACGTTGTCATTTGTGTTTTCAACAGCGCCGAGAGAGATTCCCTCCGTGAAATCACAGCTACAATTTCTGAGTACGTTGGGTTTATTTTTCTTTTGTCATTATTATGTAATCTGGTATTCAGCTGTTAGAGAGCTAAAATACCCAGAAATGAGGACATATCTATGTTGAATTTATTGTTAGCGGCTTTGGTTATTTAGAAGTTTAATTTTATTTGTTCATCTTTCAAGCACAAACGTTTTGTGGACCGTAACGTCTTCATTGTTTCGGGTATGCAGTGAAACAGCCCTAACTTGCAATTGCGATGTTGTTGGGATATAAGGGCAAAAAAAAAAAGGAACGTTGTCATTTGTGTTTTCAACAGCACCGTAACCCTCCGCGAAATCACATCGGGATATAAGGGCAAAAAAAACAAGAACGTTGTCATTTGTGTTTTCAACAGCGCCGAGAGAGATTCCCTCCGCGAAATCACACCTACAATTTCTGAGTACGTTGGGTTTATTTTTCTTTTGTCATTATTATGTAATCTGGTATTCAGCTGTTAGAGAGCTAAAATACCCAGAAATGAGGACAGATCTGTGTTGAATTTATTGTTAGCGGCTTTGGTTATTTAGAAGTTTAATTTTATTTGTTCATCTTTCAAGCACAAACATTTTGTGGACTGTAATGTCTTCATTGTTTCGGGTATGCAATGAAACAGCCCTAACTTGCGACTACCTTCACGGTACTTGTGTACATTATCATGTTGTCTTTACAGTGACTGTCCTCATTCAAGTGGCAATTACACAAGGGACAGTCACTGTGAGATGTCCTCATTTGTGACAAGGACAGTCACACTTAGGACATCTCATAGTGATATTCCCTTGTGTAATTTCCACTTGAATGTATTGCTATTGAACCACATTAATGCTTTTCTTCTTCAACAAATGAGGATAGTCACTGTAAAGACAACATGATAATGTACACAATTACCAAAAAATGATCTTGTTAATTGATGTAACACTTTGTCTTGCTCACTCCCTATCCTTCACTAGGGTCTCTTTAGGCCAATGTTTTGACTTGATAGGGTACTTAACTATCCCTACACTCTTTAGGTATCTCTACCCAAGATCCCACTCCTTCAACTAGTGCACACCAACAAGAAATACAACGAACTCTGCTCAATACCAATCTAGCTACTAGGACACTCCTAGTCTTGTCTTCACAAATTGAAACACATTCAACTAGAACTTTACTCCATGGAGAGGCTGGCCACTAGGACCTCTATTGGTTTCAATATTACTCCTTCACCTATACTTTTCATCAATACTTCAATCCGGTTCATCAAACCATGCATGCCAATTGCACCCAAAAATAGGCTGCTAGCAATTAGGCCTTTGTCAAGCCTTTTTGTTTATATTAAGCCACCTAAAGGGATTAGGATTCAGATGCCCTTTATTGAGAACTCCAAGATATCTAAGGTCTTCTCCTCCTAGATTTTTTGTACACCAACTGCTACAGCCATGCCTAAAAACAAGTATTTTGACACAACTTGGACAGTCTGACTAAGAGTTTGTTTTCTTAGCAGCCAAAGAAACTCACCCAATCTTCTAATTTGACTTGGGGCTTCTTTAGATGTGTGTCTACCTCTCCATGAGATTTTAGTTTAAGCAACCAATGCATTCAACTTGTTGTAATCTTCTTGTAATGATTTGTCATCCCTAACTGTGCTCAACTGACTCACCTAGGACATCATTGCAAACATAGAAAATGAGCTTCCCAGGGCCCCTCCTTCCAAACATATAGTACATGGAGTCTCCTCACCCATTCCAAGAGCCCGTACAAAATTGACAATGGAATGATGAGCTAAGACTCCATTTGTTCAACCTGCCTGGTTCAAACCAATGATAGGGTACTTAACAAAAGAATTAACAAACTAGTTGGAATGCTTCAAAACTCAAAAAAAACACAACACAGAATAAAAAAACAACTTGTACTAACTTTTCCAATAGACACTGTGAGCTATCTAATCCATTAATCAACTGAAAACAAAGAAACAAAAAAACTCAAGAATTCACTAAAACCGTGTTACTCTACAAATCTTCTTAATTCCAAATGTTTTTCCCCCCAACCTTTTGCACAGATTGATGGAGGCCTCTTATAGTTGATCTGATGCCTAATTCAATGGTTTCATATAGTTACATAACCATCTTACTCAAAAATGCTCCCTTGCACAAATGTTGTCAATGTTGTGAATGACAACATTGACAACTTGTTACAACCTTTGGGATTTTGGTTCAAAACTTATTGTTCAAACACCATAAGACCCTAACCATGACTTAGTTAGGCTATTTAGACCTCACATAGGCCACTTCTACACTTCTTTGCCCAATTTGACCCCTAAATGCTTCATTCCCACTTTTGCCACAATATTGGTAACTTGGGTACAAATTGGCACTTGCCTTCACAAAGGTCACACATGAGGACATCTCACAGTGATCGATTGTCCCTTGTGTAATTGCCACTTGAATGTATTGCTATTGAACCACATTAATGCTTTTCTTCTTCAACAAATGAGGACAGTCACTCTAAAGACAACATGATAATGTACACTCACTGTAAGGACAGTCACAAATGAGGACATCTCACAGTGACTGTCCCTTGTGTAATTACCGCTTGAATGTATTTCTATTGAACCACATTAATGCTTTTCTTCTTCAAAAAATGAGGACAGTCACTCTAAAGACAACATGATAATGTACACTCACTGTAAGGATAGTCACAAATGAGGACATCTCACAGTGACTGTCCCTTGTGTAATTGCTGCTTGAATTACACAAGGGACAGTCATTGTGAGATGTCCTCATTTGTGACAAGGACAGTCACACACGAGGACATCTCACAGTGATTGTCCCTTGTGTAATTGCCACTTGAATGTATTGCTATTGAACCACATTAATGCTTTTCTTCTTCAACAAATGAGGACAGTCACTCTAAAGACAACATGATAATGTACACTCACTGTAAGGATAGTCACAAATGAGGACATCTCACAGTGACTGTCCCTTGTGTAATTTCCGCTTGAATTACATAAGGGACAGTCATTGTGAGATGTCCTCATTTGTGACAAGGATAGTCACACATGAGGACATCTCACAGTGATTGTCCCTTGTGTAATTGTCACTTGAATGTATTGCTATTGAACCACATTAATGCTTTTCTTCTTCAACAAATGAGGACAGTCACTCTAAAGACAACATGATAATGTACACTCACTGTAAGGACAGTCACAAATGAGGACATGTCACAGTGACTGTCCCTTGTGTAATTGCCGCTTGAATTACACAAGGGACAGTCATTGTGAGATGTCCTCATTTGTGACAAGGACAGTCACACATGAGGACATCTCACCGTGATTGTCTGTAATGTCCCCTTTTTGGCTAACTTGGAAAACAGGAACAATTACTCCACTTCTCAGACTTACTCTATCAGATACTTACAATTAAACTAAGTAATGGAGGTTACTTAAGATATCAACCGCTATTTCAGATTCAATCACAATATGTGTGCAAGATGATATTGATACCAATATGTTTAATAGCACTGTCGGATATAATGATATGAAATATGCTATGAATATGATGTTTCCTATCACTTATAGTGATAGTATAATGATGGTATGTCTGATATAAACAATATCGATATACAATCAATAAGTATTGCTTACAGCAATGTATTTGCTGTGTCTGATATGATGATGTAATTATGCAAATGTGTAATATCGCTATGAGTGATATGTTGCTATTTCAGATTCTGAATTATATGCTTGCAACTTCAAATATTGATGCTGTTTCTGACTATCCTTTCTATCTGTGCAATCATGGTGTTGTCTCTGATCTGCAATGATAAACTTGAAACCAAACTGCCAAAGGCAGATGCTCTATTGAGTATATCCAAATATGGATAAGTAAATAAAGTTCTAATGATGCCTTGAGTGACTGACGAGAATGCATTCTTATATTGTCTTTAACAAATGAAGAGATGCTATGAATGAGACGTGTCTTGTTTCTTCCTCCATGTCCCTTTGTTAAGCACACCTTTCCATAATCCGATAGTTCACATAATATTATTTCATTATTTTCTGATCATAGATAACTCCCAGATTGACTCAATATCAAATCTTTTTATGAAGGTAATCTTCCCTAATTGGTAGTGCAACCAGTAGTTAACATCCATTGTGTTTGTATTAGTTTGGTCTAACTATCATTAGTATTTAGTCAATCGATATTAACTCTTGCCTTATCCCATATTGTTATGATGATATCCAATCTTTCTACTCTGATATAAGTCGATATCATTTTCTGATAATTGTCCATTTATTGGTTGATTGCTGGTAATGGAGTTTGATCTTCAAATTGACTTCCATTCCTGTTAATACTTAAGGATACATTGTACTTATTATCCATGACTGATGCCTCATTCATCAATAGCTTGTGATATAATCACTGATGCTTTTGTGTTTCTACAAGATGTGGTTTATCTCAGACAATCGATAATCTTTCAATCCTTTAGTCGATATCCTCCTATGTGGTGTCTATTGATATAGATAGTAGAATTCAATCAAGTTTATGTTATTGTCATGATAACATAGGAAGTGATGGTGCATATTTGCTAGCGGGTCTTCATGTTTGATATTGCTTTATCGGATATGTCATTGTCTAAACTTGTGCAATTAATGATTATTTATAATATATGAATGGTTATCCTTCTTGCTTATCAATACATCTTCTGAAACCCATAGCGACCTATCCCTTATTCATATCATGTTGATCTTGACTTCATAGTATTTGGTTCATTAATCATCCTCTCATGGTATCGATGTGTAATGACTAGTGATTGTTGTATCACTTCTTCATTCCTCATCGTGATAGATAATGCAGATGTTTAATGTAGATGTATATCGATTACAGATATTCGATATTGCTTTAAACGTTATTATTATTATTATTATTATTATTATTAATGTTATTGTTATTATTAAATATTATAATTAATGATGTTAGTAATATTAATAATATTATAATAAATATTATTATAGTGATAACATATTGTTTTATATTGAGAGGTTTATTAATATTATTTATATATTAAAATTATTATATCAATAATTGATTTAATATTATTACTTAATATATTATTATAATATAATATATATAATTTATTAATAATTATTTATTATTAATTTATATTATAATTATAATCATAATTATATTATTTATTAATATTTTAATATTATTTAATTAACATATTACTTATTATGCTAACTATATATTATTATTATCTTTTGATAATAATTATATATTATTGTTATATACCGTTAATAATAGATTATTATATATCATCTAATCATTTTATTATTATACTAAGTTCAATATGTCACGGCTCATGACATTGTCCCTTGTGTAATTGCCACTTGAATGTATTGCTATTGAACCACATTAATGCTTTTCTTCTTCAACAAATGAGGACAGTCACTCTAAAGACAACATGATAATGTACACTCATTGTAAGGACAGTCACAAATGAGGACATCTCACAGTGACTGTCCCTTGTGTAATTGCCACTTGAATTACACAAGGGACAGTCATTGTGAGATGTCCTCATTTGTGACAAGGACAGTCACACATGAGGACATCTCACAGTGATTGTCCCTTGTGTAATTGCCACTTGAATGTATTGCTATTCAACCACATTAATGCTTTTCTTCTTCAACAAATGAGGACAGTCACTCTAAAGACACCATGATAATGTACACTCACTGTAAGGACAGTCACAAATGAGGACATCTCATAGTGACTGTCCCTTGTGTAATTGCCACTTGAATGTATTGCTATTCAGCCACATTAATGCTTTTCTTCTTCAACAAATGAGGATAGTCACTCTAAGGACAACATGATAATGTACACTCACTGTAAGTGTACATTATCATGTTGTATTACAAATGGACCTTATGTTGGTCGGGATATAAGTGCAAAAAAAAAAGGAACGTTGTCATTTGTGTTTTCAACAGCGCCGAGAGAGATTCCCTCCGCGAAATCAAGCGGGTTATCATTTGTGTTTTGAACAAAGCGGGTTGTCATTTGTGTTTTGAACAGCACCGAGAGAGATTCCCTCTGTGAAATCAAGCGGGTTGTCATTTGTGTTTTCAACAGCGCCGAGAGAGATTCCCTCCGCAAAATCACAGCTACAATTTCTGAGTACGTTGGGTTTATTTTTCTTTTGTCATTATTATTTAATCTGGTATTCAGCTGTTAGAGAGCTAAAATACCCAGAAATGAGGACATATCTGTGTTGAATTTATTGTTAGCGGCTTTGGTTATTTAGAATGCTTCCCCACAATACTTAATTACACAAGGGACAGTCACTGTGAGATGTCCTCATTTGTGACAAGGACAGTCACACATGAGGACATCTCACAGTGACTGTCCCTTGTGTAATTGCCACTTGAATGTATTGCTATTCAACCACATTTATGGGCCCGTTTGGACCACGACACACAGTAGCATCTATAGAGAAGAATATCCCAGGTGTAACAAGTTGTAAGAATATACCAACAGTTCTAAGAAGTTCCCTAGCACGTAGTAGCATCTACAGAGAAGAATATACAACATGAGGGCAGCCACTGTAAAGACAACATGATAATGTACACTCATTGTATGTGTACATTATCATGTTGTCTTTACAGTGACTGACCTCATTCAAGTGGCAATTACACAAGGGACAGTCACTGTGAGATGTCCTCATTTGTGACAAGGACAGTCACACATGAGGATATCTCACAGTGACTGTCCCTTGTGTAAGCCACTTGAATGTATTGCTATTCAACCACATTTATGGGCCCGTTTGGACCACGGCACACAGTAGCATCTACAGAGAAGAATATCCCAGGTGTAACAAGTTGTAAGAATATACCAACAGTTCTAAGAAGTTCCCTAGCACATAGTAGCATCTTCTAATTGTCTATACCACTTCACAAGGTATTGTTTGCACACATTGTTTTTGGTTCTTTTGATGACCCTTGTTTTGAAATTGCTATTAGGCCTTGTAGCTTATATGTTTTGACTGCTGGAGAGCTTCTAAAGCTAAGCAAGAAGACCATTGCACGAGTTATAGCCGCGCGCTCAGGTTTGAAAATTGTATATTTTTTAATCTAATGTATATTTTAATCCTTTTGCCATGTCATGTAATATGTCTTGCCTTGTAGCTTATATGTTTTGAAATTGCTGTTAGGCCTTGTAGCTTATATGTTTTGATTGCTAGAGAGCTTCTAGAGCTAAGCAAGAAGGCCTTGTAGCTTATATGTTTTGTGTACTTTTGACAATTTTTCTTAGTCACTGAAAGTTGTAGACCGAAGTTTTCATAGCCCAATTTTTGCTTCCTGCGAAGAACGATCATGTCAGATAATATAAGTGAAGAACAAAATAGGGAGACAATCGCTAGATTGTGGTCTAACTTGAAAAGAAAAGGTGATGGAAAATGTTATTGTCCCTGCAAAATTTGTAAGGGCTTAAACCGTAGAAGATTGCTAATCAAAATAGTTAAGAGACATTGTAGGGAGAATGGTCACATTGAAGGGGGGCATGACTATCATCCACTGGTAAGTTGTTCATTATATCATTTTAACAATTTATATACATATGAAATCACTTGATGATGAGTTGAAGATCATGGTTTATTTATGTTAATCAATTTTATATAGGTTGATCTCCCCAGGGAAGTACATGATATGGAGGAACATGGGGGTGCGAATATCCAAGGTGAAGATAATGATCCCATGGAAGATGATGATCATGCGCCAGAAAACACAATTGAAGATGATGGTATAAATACATTGATCCACGACACATTTAGTCCAAGCGGATCTGATCATGATGATGATGATAGCCTTGATGTACCTCTACTTGAGAAGGCATACAAGCCCCTATACAAAGACTCCCAAACAACTCTTCTCTCTGCTGTATTGTTGTTGTTGAACTTGAAGGTTATGAATGGTTTATCCAACATAACAATGTCACGTATGTTAAGGTATGTCATATATGTCTTTATAGTTAACAAAGGGTGAATAATGTACCACTAATATTGTTTATATTAACAACTTATATTTTTTGTTGTAGATTGATAGGCGAGTTTTTGTTACCACCATCAAATATTCTACCTCACTCATATCGAGAATTATCTGCTATTATGAAAGATATTGGAATGGAGTATCAAGCAATACATGCTTGTCCCAATGATCATATTATATATTATAAAGAACATGAATTTGCAACACAATGCCCTGTATGTCATACGAGTAGATATCGAACAGATCGAATAACAAAAAAGGTGCCTCACAAGGTTCTTCGTTACATCCCCATTATTCCATGGATGCGACAATTATTCAGGTGTACTAGCTTGGCACAATTTATGGATTACCATGCACGCAATAGAAGTCGAGATGACATTATTCGAATCCCTGCGGATGGTTCGGCATTTATGCACATAGAGGAAAAGTGGCAACACTTCAAAGAAGAACCTCGTAATCTCAGGCTTTCATTGGCAGCGGATGGTGTCAATCCATTTGGAGAGATGAGATCTGTTTGCTCGGTGTGGCCTGTTTTTGTTATCAACAATAACATTCCTCCGTGGATGTCAATAAAGAGGGAGCACATTATGTTGGCAATGATTGTTCCAGGTATTTTATCATTTGATAGTTATTAATTTACATGTACTTACAAATCTTACAGTAAAATGGTCACAATAATTATGTAATGTTACTGTTCATTCAAGTAGGTAAATATCAAGTTAAAGATATGAATGTATATATTGAGCCTCTTATTGACGAGTTGGTGGAGTTATGGAACAGTGTCACTATGTATGACGTGTCTAGACCAATAGGACAAAGACAATTTCAATTCCATGCAATACTTGTATGGACAATACATGATGCCCCAGGGCTAACACATTTTTGTGGTATGTTATAGTGAATTCAAGTTGCGCATGATAATTCTAATTATAAAAATCAACATATTTAATAATCCAATTATATCATTATCTTGTAGGTCTTCAAACAAAGGGAAAATTTGCATGTCCAGTTTGTGGTCCAAAGATGAAATCTCATCATTCAAAAAGTTTAGGAAAGCATGTGTTTGATGAGTACAGACACTTCCTCCACAGGAATCATAAGTATCAAAGTATGGAAAAACATCTTTTCAATGGGAAAGAAGAGACTACATCAAAGCCACGAAGAATGACACCTCGCCTATGGAAGTTGGAATATAATAGAATTAATCGTCGAGGTAATGTCGTTCCACTTAATGGTTTATGTTTGTAATTTATATATTTCTATTGTGATTTTTGTTTACTAATTATGTAATTGATGATCGTGAAGGTCGTCAAGGCACTACTGACAACCTTCCAAAGGGACTAAAAAGCTATCCCAGACAATTTAGTAGGTTGCCCTACTACGAGGACCTACAAATTGTGCATTTGTTTGATCTTATGCATGTTGGAAAGAATATAACAGAGACATTGTGGAAAATACTGGATGGAAGGCGTGACAAAGAAAAAATTGTCAAAATTTGTAATGACATTCATGAATCCAATCATGCACTGAAGAATTTCATTCACTCAAATAGCAATAGAGATCATATTAATATAAGTGCCCTTCCTTGGTTATTAACGGAGCAGCAAAGTGATGCCATAAAAGAAGTCATACGAAAAATTCAATTTCCCACAGGATTTGCTGGGAACATAAGCAATCTCATATCAAAGAAAAGTGAATTTGGGCCAGGGCTCAAAACGCATGATTGGCATACTTTCATCAAGGTAAGTTATGTTCTTCTGTATTTACAATATATTCATAAACTACGTGTACTATTCATTATGTTATGTTAGAAAATAATGAAATGATTGGTTTATAATTACTGCAGTATGTGCTACCTCTATCTCTCCCAGAGCACTTCAACAATAACATCAAACAAGTGATATATGATCTTGGAAAATACATGAGGTAAGCAGTAATATCTGTTCAATTTGTTGTATATATTTATTATATTCGCGATTTGTTTTTCTTGCTATGTAATCTATTGTATATTATTTTGTAAAGTCTCGTATTTATATATTTTTTGTGACTTGAATCTCTTAATGTAGGTGGTTGTCATCTAAAGAAATCCATAAAGAAGATATAAACTATTGGAAGAGAAGAATTCCTCATTTATTGTGTGAAATGCAAAAGTGTTTACCTCCAACTTTTTTCAATGCACAAGAACACTACCTCATACACCAAGTTGAGGAGATTGAATTGTGTGGACCTGCACACACTAGGTCAATGTGGATGGTTGAGAGGCACTTGAAATCTTTGAAGGCTTTGGTTCGACAAAGAGCACATCCTGAGGGTTCTGTGGTAGAGGGATACATGGTATACCAGACTATGGTGTACATTACTGAATATCTTCCTAAGTTTGCTTCAAATATCCATGTAGATCGCATTTGGGATCTCGACCCTTTTAAAAAATTCAAAGGGGAGTACTTGATGGGGAAAGGTAGATTGAGGAAAGTGACAGGTAATAAATTATAAGATGTTATTGTAATAAATTATTTCTTAATCTTCAAAATAAATCGGTTGTAAGTCGTCTATTTTTTTTTTGTACAGTTGCTCGAGAGTGGGATGCACTACATTTGTATATTGCAAACAATCTTGATTGGATGACGGTATGGATTGAACGATGTCAACATTCTGGTCACACATTAACATGGGAAGGTGTATCTTCATTGGTTAAAGAAGCTCATCGTAATGGAGATTCTAATGTTACGCAAAGGGAAATAGATTTAGCATATGGTTTAAGAGATTTCCAGGTACATACAAAATTATTAATCACCCGTATGTTTATCAACTCACGATATAATAATTTTGACATGTTTCACATATTATTGCAGGTTAAACACCACAAGGGTATGTTCTGTAATGGTCAAAAATTTCACGTCAAAGTGTTGGATGACACGAAGAAAACTTGTGATTCTAGAATAACTGCAGTCTTTCAAGTGACTAATATTTCATCTAGAAATGACTTAGATCCTCAAGAGTCTAAAAATCAATACTATGGCATTTTGGATGATATATTTGAGTGCGACTTTAGTTCCTTCAAATTAGTACTCTTCGTTGTCAAATGGTACAGGCTACGACTTAATCCAAATGATCCTAATAGAACTGTTATTGAACATGATAATGGATTTACAATGGTTAATACAAGGTCGTTTGAGCCAGTTGGGGATGAGCCCTATGTTCTTCCAAGCCAATGTGAACAGGTATTTTACTCAGAGGTTTCACATAAACCGGGTTGGTCATTTGTTGTTAGACATGAACCGAGAGGAAGGCCGATAAAGTATAATGCGATGGAAGAAGAAGATACCGAAGAAGTAGAAGATGATGTAGATGATGATCACGATCGACAATTATTGGATGATGTTCCTGAGACAAATTTTCATGAAGAAGAAGAAGAAGATGATGCTGCTACTGATGATGATGATGAAGATGATGTTGATGTTGATGATGATGATGTTGATGATGACGACAACGACGATGACGACGAGGACGATGATGATGACGATGATGACGAGGATGATGATGATGATGATGATGATGATGATGATGATGATGAGGATGATGATGATGAAATTTAAAGGTATGCCATCAATCCTTAATGTATTTAATATTCATTTCTTGATAGAAATATATTTGTCTTAAATGGTTACATAGTTTATTCATTATCTATTTAAAAGCTATAAGTGTTATAATGTGTACGTTTTAATATTTTTAATTTTTATGTGATGCTTATGATGGATGTGATTATGATTATGATGTGATTATGCTCACGATAATTGAATTACATTTGCAGGAAATTGAACCCCTTTCAAGAGCATCCCGCACAGTCTCATGGATCGACAGGTATAAGTAAATACACCTTATAGAAAGTCTATTTAATGCACTTATCAATAGTAAGATTGATGTCTTCTAAGATCTCTCCCATTTGCAGGTACCAGCAAATAGGTATTTGTCAGAAGTGTCTTCCTCGAGTGAGGGAAATATAGGAATAGAAGAGGAAAGTGAGACATGCAGTTTATCTAGAATAGGGAGATTAACTAGAGGTCAAAGGACTAGAAGGAAATTCAATAAACACATGAAATTTTTCCTTGCTCAAGGGGGGTCATGTTCTTATGATGATGAGATGAAAGGCGACATCGAGGTGCCCTTGAGGTACCAACATCTACAGAAACATTGGGTACCCAAGGAACTTCCTCCAATAAACATTGATTTTTGTGTTAATGAGAGGATATATCGCATAGCACCATCATCATTACATGGTTTGGGCCTATTTTCTATGGATGGCATAAAGGTGTCTTACAACAAAGTTTCTGAATTGATGGAGTATGTTGGACCATGTTACGATTACAAAAGTTGGATGCATATTGTTCAATATAAAAAAAGTATGCGTAGGTATGCACTCTCGGCAAATTATATACAACAGCAAGACAATAATCAAAGTAAAAGTGTGGCTATATACATTGATGGAAGGCCAAAAGCAACAGGGAATATTGCGGGTTTTATAAATAGTACACGACCTGGGTCAACTATAAAGCAACCCAATTGCATATTTGAGGCGCGCGAGGGAAATCGTGTATTCATCTGTGCGATAAAATCAATACGTGCAGGGGAAGAGCTGCTTATTGATTACAATTTGAACCGCATAGATACAAACGAGGCTACTATCATGGGGGTGGTACATACTATTAAACCAACTTCTAATCAATGACTCCAACATACCATTTAGTTATTAAATTTTTGGCTAACATTTTTATACTTGATCTTTGACACAGGGGCACAATATGGAGCAACTGCCCGAAGGTGATGGTGACGATATTCCTAGCTCATCTACACATGAGCAGGTAAAATTCATTGTAATTGTGCAAACTAGATAGAAGCAAAATGTTATTTTTTTTAATGTTATTTTCTTCATTGTTTTGGAGTAATTTTGATAATACTAATACTATTGTTGTCACAGAGGGCCGGTGGTCGGAGAGAGGGAAAGCAACCTGCAGTCCCTCAGGAGTCCCCCCTTGTGGACCCTTTTTTTATTGATTTAGCAGAGACCGATGATCCGATCGGTTCCATTAAAAAGCTACTAAAGAAAATTGGGAAAGAACTTCTACGTTTGGTATCCATACATCCTCAGACTCAAGAAATAAAAGACAGGGCAGCTGAGTTGTTGCACACTTCTGAAAACTTTAAAGTAAGTATTAATGAAATTTTTAATTATTACAAGAGTTCAATAATGGTTTTTATGTTATGCTCTTTTATGACATTAATTAAAATATGGATGCATTGTCTTTACAGAGTTATTTGCGTAATTTTGAACCCCATTCCCATGATGAGGCCGGTATTGCAAGTGGTTCAGGTAGATCACATGTTCCATTCCCCACTTGTGTTTTCCACTGAATATATATAGGAATGATCATAATCATTGACAATACATGCTCGAACAATCTTTTTTTTTAATGCTCTAACAATCTTGTCCATGCTAGTCCACGCGTTCTATATTTATGCATGCTCTAACAATTTTATTCTTCAACTCCTTTCCATGATGATATAACAACACCGCCTCCATCCAGGACAGCCACAAATGTCTTGCCGACTGCCATGTCAACAACACACAGCCTAAATGCACCAACTGTTGCACCATCTACTGGTACACAAATCCCTCTTTTTCTCTCTTTTGTTATGTGTTTAAGTGTTATGTGTTTACAATGTAGATCCCTTGATTGTGTTTGTGCCATGGGTGCTCTGCACCAATTTATTTCCCTTGAAGTATTATTTCTTGGAGGCATTTGATAATGGTTTTCATTTTTTGCAATAGGAGATGCAACAAGTCCCGATGCAACATCATTTCCTGGATGTTCCCGTGTTCCTAGTACGGGAACGGTGAAGGATTGCGTATTGATCATCAGCGACGATGAAGGCGTTCCCTTAAAAGTATCCAAACTTCCAGGTACTTTAAAGTTATTATTATTCTATAGTGATATAATAGTAATTTAGTTTTTGATCACTCTTCATCGACTAATGATCCCATGATTATTTTGTAGGGAATGATATTTTTTGGCGAAAACTTGGTGACGAGTGTTTGCGGATATTCGGGCCCACCATACATACATGGTGGAACATCATATCCTAACTAAAACCCCAAACCACTATTTTGATTTCATATCATTGCTAGAATAGTTTTCCTTTTCATCAATTTCTTGAACTATATTAAAGGTAGCTTCTCTTCATTTATGAGTCTAACATGTTTTTTTTTACTTAAAAGGTGGAATAACCAAGATAAAAAGTTGAAGGATGATCTTGTAGATAGTATGACCCAGCTTTTTGGACCTCGTGCATTCGAGAGAAACAAGCTCCTTGAAAGAGCTGGTTTATGTTTGAAGTATATTAGGGACCAGTACAGGAAATATTTAGAGGTTAACCCAAGGCACGAGCGTCCGCCCTGTGTTCTTGAGGCTGAGTGGCAGGGTTTGATTTTGGATGGAAAGTATAAAGCCGACATGAAAAAAGGAATTACGCCAGTAGAGAGTAGAGCAAGGTATGTGATACTTTTGAGAATGTAATTATGTACTAATTAACCTCTAAATTTTTCCTATACTGGTCTCTAACATATTTCAAACTTTTCATAGATTGCCTGACACATCAAAGGCAACAAAGGCAAGATTAGAAAAGCACGGGACACACAAGCTCGGCTCTGGTGGTTTTTCCAAACTTCAAGCACGAGTTGTAAGTATTAGTAAATGAAAACTTGTATCAATTTTTTTATATATTGCAAGGAAATTTTTTTTGATCAAACAATGCAAGTAAAATTCACCATACCAAGAAAAAATGTAGGGGTCAGAGTTCAATAGATGCCTCATAGAAGAGGACAAGAGAATTGGCTTCCAACAAGGCTATAGAGCCGTGGCTAAACGGCTACGAGCTGAAATCAGTGTGCAAGGTTCAAATAATGATGCATCTGAGCCACAGGTAAATAAGCTAAATGAAATTTATTTCAAATTGAATACTTTACCAATTAGTCTATTTGATGTTAAGTTCTAATATAAAGTGAGTATATCTATTTTAAGAAAGCAATGATAACAATGTGTAGGATATTGGAATGCAGCCTGACAATCCTTCTACACAATCTATGCATAATGAAGGTTCGCATGATGTGCATCCTAGTGGTGGAGGTATACATTTGCTATTAAAATTTTTATATGTAATTACAATTGGTGTTTGGATTAATGTAACATTTTGTATAGCAACTGTAGAGGATCGAGGGGTCAGTGCTCATGAGCATGTTGAGGTTGAGTCTAAACAAAATGATGTGGCCAGATCAGGTAATTAAAGAGTGCCACAGTTATGTTCTTTAAAATAATTAAATACTTGTAACAATTATAATTAAATATTTTAAATTTAACTCTTTTATTTGTTATTGTAGAGGACCCCCCTTTGCAGCAGCATAGGAATTTGAGATCATCAAGAACAAAGAACAAAACAACTGATGAGGGGGGTATTGATGATAACACTGATGCTCCTCTTAGAGCTTACATAGAAAAAAAAATTAGAAAGAGAAAAAAGAAATGATTGTCATCTAAATACCTTAATTGATAATGACTGAATTTTATGTCTCAATGAATTTAATTATGTGCTAATGAATGTTCATGAATTATGTGTTTATTTTCATATTGATGAATGTTGTGTGTTAACGAATCTAATGTGTTAATGAATGTTATCATGTGATATTGATTGAATGTTACATTTTATTAATAATTGAAAGAATGAATGAATGTTAGATGTTAACGGGGAATGTAGAGTGATGTTAGGGGGAGGGGGGTGGGGCCAAATGAGCTTCCACCTTCACGTGGTTGGCCCTGTTTAGTAGAGAATATTAAACTATATTCTCGAAACAAAGTGAAGCTCAATAAGATACTAAATGAGTCAAAATGGTTATCAAGGTCCTCTATCCATAAGATACTTGTAGTCAAAATGGTTATTAATAAGATACTTGTAGTCAAAATGGTTATCTAGGTCCTCTATCCATTCCATAAGTTCTTCACCATTCAAACTTCCTCCATAACAAGGAATGTGCTCTAGGTTAGTCATGAAGCCTAGCATGGACTCTCTGTCAGATAGAGCCACTATTTCAGAGCCTTTTTTGTGCATTTCCTTCAAGCACTGTATAGTGTACGGATGTGAAAGGGAGGGCAGACCAGTGTGGAAGTTAGAGTATTTATATCTTATGCTTTGAGAGTTTATTTGGTAGATTCAAGACACCTTATATCAAAGTTATTCCTTTTTCTTATCTGTTGTTCTGTCAAACCCTCATTTTTTGGGTTATTGCATTCAAATGGCCTTAACTTGCAAATAAACCATAGGATATCCTCTATTCTTTGTAAAATGCAAGTTAAGGGGGTTTATTTTCATATTTTAAAAGCTTTGGAACAGGATACTAAGCCAGAGAATTTCAAGAGCAAGCCCTAGGTCAAGAATCTCAATGTTCTTGACTAGGAGTTGATGGATTATGCAAGATCAGAGGGTAGCGGCAAGTAAAGGACCTCAAACCTTGTTGAATCTAGATCTTTAGAGCATGGTGGACATCTTCAAACTCTGATCTTGGTTTCATGCACCCATTTTCAATGCCTTGTTTTGGAACCCACACCCAAAGGCATGCATTAGGTCTGCGGACTCAATAAGGACATTGATATGCTGGAGTGGAGTCAAGGTCTGGGAGTTGGAGGATTGTTAGAACATCAAAAAGGGTACTCAAAAAACATATAAGTTCATAAGGTCCTTTGTCAAATTGAAGAGTTATTGCTGCAGAACAGATTTTGGAGACCTACTAGAGTCACTAGGTCTATTTGGACCCGTTTGGACCACGACACACAGTAGCATCTACAGAGAAGAAGTTTGGTATGAAATGGTCTTGAAACCTCCTGAGAAATTCTTGGTATGCATTTGTGTGGTGCAAAAGCTTCGTTGAAAGAGAAAAAGAAGAAAAGAATAGAAATGATTTTTTTTCTTTTTATGTCATATACTATAACCAGCTACTTATAACTTGCAAAAATTATTATAACCATTTGAAATTGAAACTTAGTTTAATGTGAAACTGAGAACTACTTTATTAGAGCTTTCTGTGATTTAGATTCAGACATCAAGAACATTGTTTGCCTAATATTGTGATTAATGTTTATTTATTAATATCTCATACTGACAAACAATTGATAATTGTAGGGAAAACGTCATTGGGGGTCTTTGAGGATCCACCAGAAGCCAAGGAGAAAATGTATTCAAATGCTAAAGATGGTGTAACAGTCCTTACAGCTGTTGAACCTTGCTGTGTAGATCATCTCCGATTCTCCAAGTTCAACAGTACTATGGTATTCCTTTGGATACTTCTAATGGTAAATTTCAGACATCAAGTTCTTTTCGTATGAAACTACTACATTTGTAATCTGTAGTTTTAAACTTTTAGTTTATAAATGTTCATCAGCTTTAGTTCGTATGCTGCCATTTCAAGTATGATTAATGAAGTTACCTTTATCACAGGATGAAAGTGAGCAGTCAGCATACTGGTACGGAGCTGGCAGCATTGATACGGTGACTAGGGCATCGTTTAATGGTGGTATTGTGTTTTCCCGTATTTAGGGCATCGGCCTTTTGAAGCATTGCCTTCATCTTTCTTAAGTCTGAGTTTTAAGTTTGTTTATCTCTCTCGGCGCTGTTGAAAATACAAATGACAACATTCTTGTTTGTTTTGCCCTTATATCCCGATGTGATTTCGCGGAGGGTTACGGCGCTGTTGAAAACACAAATGAAAACACAAATCCCTTGTGTAATTGCCACTTGAAGGAGGACAGTCACTGTAAAGACAACATGATAATGTACACTTACAGCCCGTGTACATTATCATTGTGTCTTTAGAGTGACTATCCTCATTTGTTGAAGAAGAAAAGCATTAATGTGGCTGAATAGCAATACATTCAAGTGGCAATCACACAAGGGACAGTCACTGTGAGATGTCCTCATTTGTGACTGTCCTTACAGTGAGTGTACATTATCATGTTGTCTTTAGAGTGACTGTCCTCATTTTTTGAAGAAGAAAAGCATTAATGTGGTTCAATAGCAATACATTCAAGTGGCAATTACACAAGGGACAATCGATCACTGTGAGATGTCCTCATGTGTGACTATCCTTGTCACAAATGACTATCCTTGTAAAGACAACATGATAATGTACACATACAATGAGTGTACATTATCATGTTGTCTTTACAGTGGCTGCCCTCATGTTGTATATTCTTCTCTGTAGATGCTACTATGTGCTAGGGAACTTCTTAGAACTATTGGTATATTCTTACAACTTGTTACACCTGGGATATTCTTCTCTGTAGATGCTATTGTGTGCCGTGGTCCAAACAGGCCCATAAATGTGGTTGAATAGCAATACATTCAAGTGGCAATTACACAAGGGACAGTCACTGTGAGATGTCCTCATGTGTGACTGTCCTTGTCACAAATGAGGACATCTCACAGTGACTGTCCCTTGTGTAATTGCCACTTGAAGGAAAAAAGCATTAATGTGGTTCAATAGCAATGTATTCAAGTGGCAATTACACAAGGGATAATCACTCTGAGATTTCCTCATTTGTGACTATCCTTACAGTGAGTGTACATTATCATGTTGTCTTTACAGTGACTGTCCTCATTTGTTGAAGGAAAAAAGCATTAATGTGGTTCAATAGTGATGCAGAGTAGTCAGGGCTTTTAGAATATACAAATATACATCCTTAACTCTCATTCCACCAAGGAAGAAGGAATTCCAATGGTTGAAACGTGAGTTAAGGTCTTTACATCAGTCAAACCCTGAAAATGAGGGTTTGTAAACAATGCACAGAAAATTTGAAATAACTTAGATATAAAACAAAGAGAATCAATCAAACCAACTTCCAAAGCATCAGATGTCACTATTACAACTTCCAGGCAAATTTTATCATCCAACCACCATCCGTACAGCCGTACAGAGTTCGTTTTTCACCAGAAATGCACTAAAACAGGGTTATTTTTATTTTTTATGAAAGCAAAATGATTACAATACTGGTTCTCTGTCTGTCTTCGACCATTTGAAGCCTAAAATAGGCTCTCCAAATGTTGGTTCAACCATCTAGGTGGTTAGAACAGTTTATCCAACAAATGTCAACTTTGCTAAGCAACTTTTAAAGTTGCATTACAACTTTGCAAACAACTTTGCCGAGAAGGTTAAAAATGTGTTGTGAAACTTTAGGAACCTTATTAAAGTTATTTTGGACCTTCAAACTTCTTAACAACATCTAAAAGACACCTAATAAACACTTACTATGCTCATTTCATCCAAGGACTCAAAAGATGCCCAAGGTTTATAAGTCACCAAGGGGTGTTGTGTCCAACAAGTGGATGTTTATAAGGAGATAAGATCAATCCTTAATATTTATTACAAACCAAGAAAACATCTAAAACTCCTATTCTAATTTATTGTCATTCAAAAAGACTCTGATTTGTCATTCAAAAAGACTCTGATTTGTCAATCAAAAGGACCTTTCACCAGTCAATCCTTCAAAGCTCCAAGGTGAAAATCTTATGTTCCAATTGATAGGATTTGACTCCTTGGCTTCATGGCAACTTCCTTCAATCATGGTGTCTTTGGCTTGCATTAGGGATGCCCCTGCATCAAATAGCAATGCATTCAAGTGGCAATTACACAAGGGACAGTACATGCCCATTAAAGTTGGTGTTTTGTTATCCAGCATGACAATGGAGACAACATACTCTGTGTCAATTTTACTGATCAAATTTCCCTCCGCCAGGCAAAGCAACAATCTGGGTATGATAAGGTGAAATTTTGTAGTCCTTTTGGGTATGATAACAGTTCCAGTTTCCAATAAGATGGTTCATTTTTATAATCTAGCTTCAATTTCTCTTGTGAAAATCTTTTTTTCATTTTATGGGTGGTAAAATATAATTATTATGCTAGAGGTGTGTACTTATGGATGATAATGAAACAAAATGATAAGATTTAAGACTCTTGTTTTTTTTTTAAATAGCAATTTAAGTTTCCTTCTATTATAAATTACTGTTTTTCTATTTTTTAATGTATCTTTCCAAATCTTTTATATCAATTTTATTTATGAAATATAAATATATTAATAATGTTTTAGTGTTTTTAGGATTAGTTTATATGAATTCTATGTATCATCATTCGTCATTCAATTGTCAGTATTATTAATTTAGACTGTGCAATTGTAGAACTACTTGAATATGGGTTGGATGGATACTCAAGCAGGGGAACCCTCCTCAAATATCTCAAGCAGTGAACTTGGAAAAATGTGTCCTGAAGGAACCCTTTCCATCAGAGAGATAAAAGTACAAACAAGTAAAAGAAGCAGGCTCTGCAAATATGTTTTTGAGAAGAAAAATGATAGATTATTCGAGTATGGTTCATGAGGTATATCTAAAAAGACATTTTTATTCTTATTATAATAAAAGAGGAAGTTGTGAATGTCAAAGTTGAGTGAAACAAAAATTATTTTCATCAAATTTTATTAGGCTTGCTTTTGGGAATAGTTTCTTACAATATTGCTATTAAGATTTTTATTGTGTAGTTTTTAGATTAGGTTTATAAAATTATATTTCATGAGTAGTGATTCATATTAATCAATTAACGATACTTTTGGAAGGTATTTTCAATGTGTCAAATTTTGATATTTTTACAAGAATTAGATTGTGTAATTTTTTTAATTAAAGTCATTGACTCATATTTCATAAATAATAGTTCTCATGAATCCATCTCTTATAACATTGAATAGTCTATTTAGGAAGTATTTCTGATAGTATGTCAAATTATGATATTACTATTACCATTAGATTGCATGGCTTTGAAGTCAACCTCGTTGAACCATATTCTTCTCTGGAGATGCTACTATGTGCTAGGGAACTTCTTAGAACTGTTGGTATATTCTTACAACTTGTTACACCTGGGATATTCTTCTCTGTAGATGCTACTATGTGCCGCGGTCCAAACGGGCCCATAAATGTGGTTGAATAGCAATACATTCAAGTGGCAATTACACAAGGGACAGTCACTGTGAGATGTCCTCATGTGTGACTATCCTTGTCACAAATGAGGACATCTCACAGTGACTGTCCCTTGTGTAATTTCCACTTGAATGAGGACAGTCACTGTAAAGACAACATGATAATGTACACTTACGGCCCGTGTACATTATCATGTTGTCTTTAGAGTGACTATCCTCATTTGTTGAAGAAGAAAAGCATTAATGTGGCTGAATAGCGATACATTCAAGTGGCAATCACACAAGGGACAGTCACTGTGAGATGTCCTCATTTGTGACTATCCTTACAGTGAGTGTACATTATCATGTTGTCTTTAGAGTGACTATCCTCATTTGTTGAAGAAGAAAAGAATTAATGTGGTTCAATAGCAATACATTCAAGTGGCAATTACACAAGGGACAATCGATCACTGTGAGATGTCCTCATGTGTGACTATCCTTGTCACAAATGAGGACATCTCACAATGACTGTCCCTTGTGTAATTCAAGTGGCAATTACACAAGGGACAGTCACTGTGAGATGTCCTCATTTGTGACTGTCCTTACAATGAGTGTACATTATCATGTTGTCTTTAGAGTGACTGTCCTCATTTGTTGAAGAAGAAAAGCATTAATGTGGTTCAATAGCAATACATTCAAGTGGCAATTACACAAGAGACAATCGATCACTGTGAGATGTCCTCATGTGTGACTATCCTTGTCACAAATGAGGACATCTCACAATGACTGTCCCTTCTTTAATTGCCACTTGAATGAGGACAGTCACTGTAAAGACAACATGATAATGTACACATACAATGAGTGTACATTATCATGTTGTCTTTACAGTGGCTGCCCTCATGTTATATATTCTTCTCTGTAGATGCTACTATGTGCTAGGGAACTTCTTAGAACTGTTGGTATATTCTTACAACTTGTTACACCTGGGATATTCTTCTCTGTAGATGCTACTGTGTGTCGTGGTCCAAACGGGCCCATAAATGTGGTTGAATAGCAATACATTCAAGTGGCAATTACACAAGGGACAGTCACTGTGAGATGTCGTCATGTGTGACTGTCCTTGTCACAAATGAGGACATCTCACAGTGACTGTCCCTTGTGTAATTAAGTATTGTGGGGAAGCATTCTAAATAACCAAAGCCGCTAACAATAAATTCAACACAGATATGTCCTCATTTCTGGGTATTTTAGCTCTCTAACAGCTGAATACCAGATTAAATAATAATGACAAAAGAAAAATAAACCCAACGTACTCAGAAATTGTAGCTGTGATTTTGCGGAGGGAATCTCTCTCGGCGCTGTTGAAAACACAAATGACAACCCGCTTGATTTCGCGGAGGGAATCTCTCTCGGTGCTGTTCAAAACACAAATGACAACCCGCTTTGTTCAAAACACAAATGATAACCCGCTTGATTTCGCGGAGGGAATCTCTCTCGGCGCTGTTGAAAACACAAATGACAACGTTCCTTTTTTTTTTTGCACTTATATCCCGACCAACATAAGGTCCATTTGTAATACAAAATGATAATGTACACTTATAGTGAGTGTACATTATCATGTTGTCCTTAGAGTGACTATCCTCATTTGTTGAAGAAGAAAAGCATTAATGTGGCTGAATAGCAATACATTCAAGTGGCAATTACACAAGGGACAGTCACTATGAGATGTCCTCATTTGTGACTGTCCTTACAGTGAGTGTACATTATCATGGTGTCTTTAGAGTGACTGTCCTCATTTGTTGAAGAAGAAAAGCATTAATGTGGTTGAATAGCAATACATTCAAGTGGCAATTACACAAGGGACAATCACTCTGAGATGTCCTCATGTGTGACTGTCCTTGTCACAAATGAGGACATCTCACAATGACTGTCCCTTGTGTAATTCAAGTGGCAATTACACAAGGGACAGTCACTGTGAGATGTCCTCATTTGTGACTGTCCTTACAGTGAGTGTACATTATCATGTTGTCTTTAGAGTGACTGTCCTCATTTGTTGAAGAAGAAAAGCATTAATGTGGTTCAATAGCAATACATTCAAGTGGCAATTACACAAGGGACAATCGATCACTGTGAGATGTCCTCATGTGTGACTATCCTTGTCACAAATGAGGACATCTCACAATCACTGTCCCTTCTGTAATTGCCACTTGAATGAGGACAGTCACTATAAAGACAACATGATAATGTACACATACAATGAGTGTACATTATCATGTTGTCTTTACAGTGGCTGCCCTCATGTTGTATATTCTTCTTTGTAGATGCTACTATGTGCTAGGGAACTTCTTAGAACTGTTGGTATATTCTTACAACTTGTTACACCTGGGATATTCTTCTCTGTAGATGCTACTGTGTGCTGGGGTCCAAACGGGCCCATAAATGTGGTTGAATAGCAATACATTCAAGTGGCAATTACACAAGGGACAGTCACTGTGAGATGTCCTCATGTGTGACTGTCCTTGTCACAAATGAGGACATCTCACAGTGACTGTCCCTTGTGTAATTGCCACTTGAATGAGGACAGTCACTGTAAAGACAACATGATAATGTACACAAGTACCGTGAAGGTAGTTGCAAGTTACGGCTGTTTCATTGCATACCCGAAACAATGAAGATGTTACGGTCCACAAAACGTTTGTGCTTGAAAGATGAACAAATAAAATTAAACTTCTAAATAACCAGAGCCGCTAACAATAAATTCAACACAGATATGTCCTCATTTCTGGGCATTTTACCTCTGTAACAGCTGAATACCAGATTACATAATAATGACAAAAGAAAAATAAACCCAACGTACTCAGAAATTGTAGCTGTGATTTCGCGGAGGGAATCTCTCTCGGCACTGTTGAAAATACAAATGACAACGTTTCTCTACATTATCATGTTGCCTTTACAGTGACTGTCCCTTGTGTAATTGCCACTTGAAGGAGGACAGTCACTGTAAAGACAACATGATAATGTACACTTACAGCCCGTGTACATTATCATGTTGTCTTTAGAGTGACTATCCTCATTTGTTGAAGAAGAAAAGCATTAATGTGGCTGAATAGCAATACATTCAAGTGGCAATCACACAAGGGACAGTCACTGTGAGATGTCCTCATTTGTGACTGTCCTTACAGTGAGTGTACATTATCATGTTGTCTTTAGAGTGACTATCCTCATTTGTTGAAGAAGAAAAGCATTAATGTGGTTCAATAGCAATACATTCAAGTGGCAATTACACAAGGGACAATCGATCACTGTGAGATGTCCTCATGTGTGACTATCCTTGTCACAAATGAGGACATCTCACAATGACTGTCCCTTGTGTAATTCAAGTGGCAATTACACAAGGGACAGTCACTGTGAGATGTCCTCATTTGTGACTGTCCTTACAATGAGTGTACATTATCATGTTGTCTTTAGAGTGACTGTTCTCATTTGTTGAAGAAGAAAAGCATTAATGTGGTTCAATAGCAATACATTCAAGTGGCAATTACACAAGGGACAATCGATCACTGTGAGATGTCCTCATGTGTGACTATCCTTGTCACAAATGAGGACATCTCACAATGACTGTCCCTTCTGTAATTGCCACTTGAATGAGGACACTCACTGTAAAGACAACATGATAATGTACACATACAATGAGTGTACATTATCATGTTGTCTTTACAGTGGCTGCCCTCATGTTGTATATTCTTCTCTGTAGATGCTACTATGTGCTAGGGAACTTCTTAGAACTATTGGTATATTCTTACAACTTGTTACACCTGGGATATTCTTCTCTGTAGATGCTACTGTGTGCTGGGGTCCAAACGGGCCCATAAATGTGGTTGAATAGCAATACATTCAAGTGGCAATTACACAAGGGACAGTCACTGTGAGATGTCCTCGTGTGACTGTCCTTGTCACAAATGAGGACATCTCATAGTGACTGTCCCTTGTGTAATTGCCACTTGAATGAGGACAGTCACTGTAAAGACAACATGATAATGTACACAAGTACCGTGAAGGTAGTTGCAAGTTACGGTTGTTTCATTGCATACCCGAAACAATGAAGATGTTACGGTCCAGAAAACGTTTGTGCTTGAAAGATGAACAAATAAAATTAAACTTCTAAATAACCAGAGCCGCTAACAATAAATTCAACACAGATATGTCCTCATTTCTGGGTATTTTAGCTCTGTAACAGCTGAATACCAGATTACATAATAATGGCAAAAGAAAAATAAACACAACGTACTCAGAAATTGTAGCTGTGATTTCGTGGAGGGAATCTCTCTCGGCACTGTTGAAAATACAAATGACAACGTTTCTCTACATTATCATGTTGCCTTTACAGTGACTGTCCCTTGTGTAATTGCCACTTGAAGGAGGACAGTCACTGTAAAGACAACATGATAATGTACACTTACAGCCCGTGTACATTATCATGTTGTCTTTAGAGTGACTATCCTCATTTGTTGAAGAAGAAAAGCATTAATGTGGCTGAATAGCAATACATTCAAGTGGCAATTACACAAGGGACAGTCACTGTGAGATGTCGTCATTTGTGACTATCCTTACAGTGAGTGTACATTATCATGTTGTCTTTAAAGTGACTGTCCTCATTTGTTGAAGGAAAAAAGCATTAATGTGGTTCATTAGCAATGTATTCCCAGCATCTGTACCTGCATCTCTCTTATATACTACAAGTTACTTGCCATCAGAAATTGCAGTTCCCTCACGTGACATTGATGGTGAAGTGTTCTTTTCAAAACCATCATCTGTGGTTACCAATGCTCCTGTTTTAGGCAATAAGTTTGTTGCATTCCATGAGCCATTGGTCAAGTTTCTTCTACGAGATTCTGATGCCTCAAAATCTAAGCAGTGCCTACGCATGCCTCGTTGTGGTTGATTATCATTCTGTACATGAATTATAATGAGTAATCAGTTTTGGGCCTTGGAATCTTGTATGTAACATGCACAGGCATTTCATGGCTAAATGAATCTATTTAAAAGCATCAACTTTTCTTACATGATGCTGGATACATAAGTAGAACAAGCGTATATCAAATTTGAAGCAATCAGAACTCCACAATGACATATTATTTAGAGTACTCTTCAGTTTAAGTAATAATGCATATATTGACACTGTAAAGACAACATGATAATGTACACTCACTGTAAAGACAACATGATAATGTACACTCACTGTAAGGACAGTCACAAATGAGGACATCTCACAGTGACTGTCCCTAGTGTAATTGCCACTTGAATGTATTTCTATTCAGCCACATTAATGCTTTTCTTCTTCAACAAATGAGGATAGTCACTGTAAAGACAACATGATAATGTACACTCACTGTGAGTGTACATTATCATGTTGTCTTTACAGTGACTATCCTCATTTGTTGAAGAAGAAAAGCATTAATGTGGCTGAATAGAAATACATTCAAGTGGCAATTACACTAGGGACAGTCACTGTGAGATGTCCTCATTTGTGACTGTCCTTACAGTGAGTGTACATTATCATGTTGTCTTTACAGTGGCTGTCCTCATTTGTTGAAAGAAAAAAGCATTAATGTGGTTCATAAGCAATGTATTAAATTAATTTTTTTTTTTTAATCCACCCACGGGCGTCGCAATTGCGACGGAAACCCGTCGCAATGCGATGCAGGCGCCCGTCGCAATTGCTTGGGAGGTCCGTCGTGATTGCGACGGCCCTCCGAAGCCATGCGACGGGGGGGGCGACGGCCATGCCGCTTCTTAAATCTTAGCCACATTGCGACGGATAGGTGTCGCAATTGCGACGGCTACCCATAGACGTCGCAATTTGCGACTAAAAAACAATGACGTCTATGGGTGTTGCTATTGCGACACATAGCCGTCGCAAAATGACCCAAAATGTATTAGTGTGTTGAGAGCTAAGTTTGTTGAGCATTTTGATAAAGTTGTTGCTCTCAAGAAAGAATTAGCAAGGTTGAAAATGGTGAACTGGCAGTTAGCAGAGGACATAAGATTGCTAAGACTGGTGGCTCCTGATGATGTTCATGAGGACGCCAGTGTTTCTGATGTTGATTCTCACTATGCAGAGAGTGTTGACTATGAAGCTGATTCTGAGATAAGTGCATATGAAGATGTTGAAGATCAATCTGAGGATGGCAATATTTCCTTTTTGTCTGCAGATTTTTCTTCTTGTCAACATGAGAAGGCAGTTTTCTTGTCCCGGTTTGATGATGTTTTATGTGAGAGGTAGGAATATGATTATGATGCAGATGATGATTCCTGCATTGATTTCTTCACACAAGATTATCTAAGGCCAGACATCTCCATTCTTGTCTTGGATAAGAATGATGTTTGCAATGACAAAGATGTAGCTAATGAAGAAGAAAATGATATTGAAGCTCAAAGTCCACCAAGCAGTGAAAGGATTTCAGCACTCTTGGCTGAGGAATTTCAGAGGTATGCCCCTACTTTGGATTTTGATTTGTAGCTCCCCTGTGATATACACTTTGACACTGATAATGGGGCTAGTGTTCAAAGTGACCATGATGATCCATGTATATTAGGTCCCCCCTCTAGTAGTGACTCTGTAGAAAGAGAAGTAGAAGGACATGACAATGTGTTTTCCTATTATCAAGATTACAGTGATGAACAAATTTCTTGGTCAAGCCCTTTTCCTATTTCTGCTAAATATGATACTGAGTGTGACAGTGTTGAGGACCTAGTCTTCAATAGTTGGGATAGAAATTCTTTTGGTGAAAATGATGATGCAATGTTCCCCCATTACACAAGCTTTAAAGAAGACCTTCACTTGGTTCATGATCCAGTTCATGAAGATGTCATTGATGAACTAGGTTGCTCAGTGGTTGAAGCAATATATGAAGGTAATTCAGACGGTTCAAGTCCTGTTCAGCCAGGTAATTCTGATGTAATGCATGATGCTCAGTATGTTTTATTTTCTAATGCATTATAAGGTGAGCCTTTTGTTCTTTCTAGTTAGCAGGAAGAAGTAGATGATGTTCCCTACTTCTTAGAATTTGAATATGAATATGGTGGTTGTCACTGGAAAGACATGGGCAGTTATCATTATAGTTTCATTTTTTAGCCCATGGTTGTTGACATACACTTGCAACGGGATGATCATAAAATTTTTAGGTGGTGGGTCACGTATGTGGATGAGAATCAGACCTTTGATTTAGGGGGGGTCATTGATTTCATTTTGGTGGCCTAGGGCCATCAAGTAAAGTCGTAAATCTTGTAAATTCTATAAATATTCTTCCCTTTCTATTGTGTGTTTCCTTTCCTTGTTCGGTTGCCAATTTTTGAGGTCCCTTCTTTTTTGTCCAATGGTTGGTCTGCTCTCCCAGTGATTCTGAATTCTTGCCATGCCTGCAAGAGACATGCATCCCCAACCAGAGCCATTGTTAGTCCATTTTCTAGTTCAATGCAAAATCTTATGAAAATGGCCTCCTCCCTACCAATGTTTTGTAAAAGTGCCCTTAGCCCTACATTCTTCAATGTGTCACCTAGCCCTAGCCCAAATCACATGTGTTGAATCAAAAAATCCAGAATGATATCAAAGTTTAAGGTTTACTGGAAATATTTTCAAAATTTACCTAAGTGTCGAAAACCCATAGTATTTTTGAAAATCCATGATGTTTTCGGCCTGTGCGTTGTTTTCGACCTTGCACTTCTTATTTTGTGCACTTGTCTTCCTTGTGTTGAATACTTTGTGTTTTTTTGACCTTGGTCCTAACTGCGTAGGTGCGATGGATGGTGGGGCCCAGTCCTTGCCTAGTTTCTTGTAGCTAATTCTCCAGATCTCTTGGTGGTTACATCTTTTATTCGGTGACTTGGCGACTGTGTTGTCATGTGATCTCTTATTTCTGGTAGTTAGGTGCCTAACCTTCAGTGACTCAGTGATTGTTAGTCACGTGATCTCTGAATATCTAGTGGTTAGCAGCTGGCATCTCATGACCTCGCGGGCGGTTTGTCGCATAGTCACTGAGTGATTGGCAGTTAGTTGGTCGGCCTGGTATTTCTTAAGCGGAGTAACAATGCAGATGAGATCTATGGTTGCCACATGATCATGAGGAATATTCCTCCCCTTTGCGATCATGCGACCACTGTCTGATCTTCCCAGAGGATAAGGCTTTTCTCTCGGTGGGTAAAGATTTGGTGGCCCAACAAATTTCCTTCTTGTCACTGGTTCCCACAACAAAAAGGTGTTGCCCTAGTTCATTTGGTAATTTAGTGAACAATGGTTGCGTGATCGCTAAGCTTTTTTAGTGATGGTGGAATGCATTTCATGAACTGGCAAAAGTTATTCAGTTGCCAGTTCGCCAGATAAAGCGGGGCCGATGTTTCAGTGACGTGGAGGCTTGTCGCGTGTTCGCATAGCCTAGTTTTTGGCTATGCGATCATGCGACCACTATCTGGTTTCATGGTTGTGGAGTTGTGTGGGTCCACGGTGTCATGTTGTTGATGTGCCCATTTTTCATTCATCGAGGGATTTATGAGGTGGCCGAAGACTTTTCTGGGTGGTTTGTGACAGCATTGGACAGTTAAGGAGACTGCGGTCGCATGATCGCAAAGGTTAGTTTGGTGCCTTGCGATCATGCGACCAAGCATAATTTGAAACCCAAATTTTTATGGTGGTGAAATTGATGACCATGTGATTGTGCGACTAGGAGTAAATAGTTGAGAAACACAAAGCCCGCGAAGTGCAAAGTAGCCATTTGACTTCAAATTTGAATTTTTTGAGGGTTTCCAGTGATAGAAAGGACTGAATTTCAATGCAAAAGTGATTGGAGCTGGTAAAAAGTGATTTGCTTGCCGCTCAAGTGTGGTCCATGGTGCTTAGTGATCATTTGCAAGGATCTGTACCATGTAACAAATGATTACAATCTTGGCTCGAGGCTTTTGTAGGTTGCTTGGTTTCCTACCCCTGCAATAAATTTTTTACCATTTTCAATTTGTTTAGCTATTGTAGGCTATACCCTAGCTGTCTATAGCTTGTTGCAACCCATTTTAGGTTCCCATAGTAGCTAGTGGTATAAAGTGTCAAATTTTTTACTTATCTGGGGTTCTAAATTTTTTCAGTTCGAGTGAAGGGTCCTATTCTACAGATTTCTCCTTCTCTCTGCATATAGAGTGTTCCTCTTTCTCCTGTTGGCTGGGAGAATACAATACATATTGTAACAGATTTGTCTTATGTGTGAGGATTTAATATATTTTTACTATTACCAAATTATCCCCATTTGAATTCTGAGTCCATTAGTCATACATTAAGGGTGTTTGATTTGTCTTCTTGTACTGCCTAAGTGTTTGTAAGTGGAGTTGTCTTCGCATAGATAACTGGTTCAGGGTTAGTATTCATGTATGTATGAGTTGAAATATCAAGGATAGGTCATGCTTGTCTTCTAGTGGATGCTAGTTAATGTATTCTCTGATTCATAGGTCTCTTCTAAGGGGAGGGTTAAAATCTTTTGATGGATAATAGTATGCTTGAATGCACAGGTGGGTGTTAAGTTGAGGTTTGGTCATAGTGTGTGATTAATGTTAGGCATCAACACATTGAGTATATTGTTTCCTTATTTCATAGCTATCCCTTGCAATACTATGTTTGACTTTGTGGCCCATTGGATAAGGCGCTGGTCTATCAGAGACTTAGGGCATCTCAGGGGTCTTTTCAATCTATTTAAAATCATTTCCATTCAGTCCCACCCTTTGCCTTTCTTGCTGTTAGTATAGGTCTCTAGTTATCAGACTCATTGCATGCAAGCAGGTTATTGCATCAGATTTGGTTTCATTGGGGTACAGGATACCTATAGGAGTCTGGTAACTATTCCACAAAAATACATCTGCAGGCCTTTCAGTCATCAAGAAGAGTCATGAGTGTGTAGATGAGGCAATACCCGCCTGAGTGATGTGGAGCTCAAAGTAGAAGGAGGATGCCCTTAGTCCTCATCAATTGGCACTTTTTCCCTGTCAAACTTTGGAGTGAAGACTAACTAGTTTGTCAATCATAGTGTAAACCTAGCACTGTGTGGGAACAAGTTTGTCTGATGATGATATTAACAAAAAGCATTTTGATCAAAAGATTTAGATGTAATCGTAGCAGGTAAAATACGTCAAATAGGAGGTAAAGTAATCATATTAGTAGTTAACAACCTATTCATAATAGCATGTAAAGATTCAGAAAGAGGAGTAAACGTATGATTTAATCAAAAAGCAGTGGATGTAGAAGTGGCATTGTGAGATGAAACAACAACTTGATCAGCAACTGCATTCACTTGTTTTTTTAAAATTTGTTTGGATTAGGAGCAACATCACTAGATTATCAACTAGAATAGGAGCTATTGGAGTGTTGCTCTCAAATTGACTCACTTGTAATTGATAATGATGAAGCATTACACAAAGTTGTTGAAAAGAGGTAAATTCAGCAAGCGGAATCTTATCTCTAATATCCTTCCGCAAATTTGAAATAAACATATGTTGAATATCAATATTAGGAACATGATAGGAAATCTGAGCATACAAATGCTTAAATCTACCAATAAATTTAGTTAATTTTTCTTTAGCACTTTGTTTACAATGCATCAAATCAGTCAAAGACACTTGTGGGCCAATGTTGTTTTGAAATTGTTGAATAAAGGCATTAGCAAGTTTTGGAAAAGAATCAATAGAATAAGGAGAAAAGGAACAATACCATTGTAAAACCTTGTCATGGAAGGTTCTAGCAAACAACTTGGCTAAAATCCTATGGTCATGAACATAAGCACTACAAAGGATTTGGAATGTTTTAACATGATGAACAAGATCTCTTTTTCCATAATAATTCTCAAGATGAGGCATATCGACTTGTTCAAGAATAGGAGTACAAATAATATCCAAGGACAAAGGACTTCCCATGTCACATGTAGGAATAATAAACTTGTTTTGAGTTAAGGAAGCAATTTTTTGTTGTAAGAATGACACAATTTGAGCCAAACTGATGATTTTTGAATCATTAGAGGAAATAGGAGGAATAGCAACATTAGACACACTAGGTAAAGTGTAAGAAGCTGCAAGAATAGAAGACATAACTAGAGGAACACTAGGAACTATAGTTGGAAGTGGATTGGAATAAGTAAAAGGAACATTATGATATGAAGCTTATGATGTAGGAAGGGACACAGGAGGAACACTCATAGGAATAGAGGGAACCATCACAGTCACGAAAGGAGTATAGGTAGGAATACTAGGTAAAGGTTTAGAAGAGGGTTCAACACTAGTGATAGGAGGAATCAACCCTAAATCTTGAGCTTCTTGAGCTAAAAGTTTAACATTTGAATGCACGAGGTGAGTAATACCACACAAGAGGTTAACACCTTGATCACTATCATGAAGAACTTTCTTAAGAGCCTCTATAACTTGAATAGAATCTTGATTATGGTTCTCTTCAATAAGCTAATTACCCATTTTATCAAGTTCAGTTGAAAGTTTTTGGACTTGTTCAGGAGGAACTCTTAAAGCATCATCCTCATCATGAGATGAGTGAGAAGAGTTTTTCTCCATTGTAGGATTGAAATCATGAAGAATAAAATTATCATCCAAGATCCTAAGGAAAGGAGAGGAAGATTCAGGATCAAAGACACCCATGAGTCTATGACTTCTTCTAACCAGAATGTTATAAGTAGGACTAGTAGTAGTAAAGCTCATAAACTAAACTAAGAACACATAAAGCATGAATATTTTTGTATTTTTGAAATCTAATTAGCATGCAATATCTAACACAAAAGAGAAGTCTAATACTAACAAGATAAAAGGAAATCTAAAACTACAAAATGCAATAGGGCATCCCATTCCATAAAAGAAAGGAGAGTAAGTATGTCAGGTTCACCAAAATGAATAGAAGGTAAAATGGAATCACCTCTATTGAATGTATGTATGGGGGAAATATGAGATCTAGTTCTAAATCCAAATTCCAAAGGGAGAGATCCAATTTGATCAACCAAAGGGTTAATGGACAATCGAATCAATCTATGGAGAATATGAAAAAGGAAGAAAACCTTATATTTCCCTATGAAGGAATTTTTCTTGAAATTTGAAATAATTGAGAAGTAAATACTAACATCAAAATAGGGAAAATCTAGAAAATGCCAATTTCTAATGTCTGTGTGTACATTCAGGCAATTCTACAACCTGTTCCGGACTAGAAATGCTGAGACGAAGAAAACCCAAAAAACTTTTATCTTTTTGACAGCACGTAGTCTTTGACCCTCATAAAAGGTCAAAGGCTACATTCTTATTCTAAAGGTCGACTTTGATTTTGTTTGCAGATCTCGGAAGCTCACCAAAAAGGGTATCCAAATCCAATCTCAGATTCGAAGTTCCATAGCTACACCTACAAGAAAAATAGGGTTTTATTGTTTGTATTTGGGGTTTGCCTTGGTCAAACCCCAATTTAGGAATTAACCTTGAAATTGAATTTAATTGTAATGTGCATAAACAAAGCAAATGAAACAATTCACCTTGCTTATGTTAAAGTCCTTGTAGAGGATTTGAATCCTCAAATCCACAAGTAGGGATGCTCCAATGGATGTAGAATGAATGTAGGATGTCTCAAATCAATAGCATTTGATCTTCAACACAAATTTTGAATAGATCTTTGCATATGAGGAGGCTTGGATAAATGTAGAAGGATGGATCTTCAAGGGGGTTCCAAAGAGATTAAATCCTTCAATGGCTAACAATGGATCTCCTTGATGAATGAATGCTTGAACACTTGAATTCTTGAAGGCTTGCTTGAATAATTTCTCATGCAATTGCTTTAAGATGAGATATGAAAAATTGATTGAGAGATATTGCTCTTGATAATGGATGGATCAAATGAGAGAGGAAGGCCTCCTTTTATAGTATACTAGGGAAAAAACCTCTAGAGAAGGCTGACATTGGGGAATTAAATCTGAATTAACCTTAACCCCTAGAAATAGACCCATATTAAATGTAATTTAAAGATTTACCATTCCAAAACCCAAAATGGCTGACCTAGAGGTGGGAAAATAATCTTTCCAAAACCCGATACTTGGAAATCAAAAAAACTTGAAATTTGAACAGGGGGTCAAGGATGAGGTCAACTCTACCCTAGGTTAGAGTTGAGTTCAACCCTTACCTAGGTCAGAGTCGAGGTCAAATTTGACCCTCAAGGTTGACTTTGACCTTGACGTCAAAACCCTCAAGACCCCAGCCTAGAATGTGAGGAAATGCAGATAGGAAGTGGAGAATGGGTGCAGAAGGAAGCAGAATAGGGAAAAAATCCAAATACATGTAAAGACTTGATCAAGGTGCTTAACATGACCCTAGACCACTTACTCAGAGGGCTAAATGCTCTTATCATGGAAGTGCTTCCATTTTAAGATGATATAGAAGGTAAAAAGGAAGATCCCGTAAGGAAAATTTTGTTCAAGACCATATGTAGAGTTTTTGATAAAGTTTGGAAGGTAATCATTGACAGTGGTAGCTTAGAGAATCTGGCATCCAAGGAAATGGTCACAAAGTTGTAGTTGAAAAGGTTGGAACATATGAAACCCTATCATATTTCATTGATCAAAGATGAGCATACACTCTTGGTAAGTGAACAATGTTATGTGAATTTTAAATTGGAAACTACTATGATAAGGTGTTATGTGATATCATGCCTATGGACTATTGTCATATTTTTTTGGTAGAGCTTGACAATATGATAGACATGCTATATATGATAGGAGATTGCATAAATATACTATTTGGGCTCATGGAAGAAGATAAATCTTGATGCCTTTGATTGAAGAACCTGTTAGTAATTTTTGTACATCTGTGAAAGTTTTTTTGATGGAAGGAAGCAAATTTGTTAAGGATTTGAAGAGGAATAATGTATGTTTTGATGTGATTCCTAATAAACTGAGTAAGAAGACAGAGGATAGTGTCCCTGAGGAGATTGATAAGTTACTCATCAAGTACAGTGAAATCATTTCTGATAATGCACCTGATGGTTTTCCACTGAAGAGAAGCATTGATCATTATATGGATCTAATCCTTGAAGCTATTTTACCAAATAAGGCACCACATTGGTTGACACCTACCGAAAATTAGGAATTGAACCGATAGATTCAAGAATTGTTGCAGAAAGGTTTGATCAGAGAAAGGTTGAGTCCCTATGTAGTACCTATTATATTGGCACCTAAGAAGAATGGAGAATGGAGAATGTGTACTAATTCCAGAGAAATCAACAATATAATAGTGAAATATAGGTTTCCTACACTGAGAATGGATGATATAATGGATAGTTTGTCTAGAGAAAAGTATTTTACCAAAATTGATTTGAAAAGTGGGTATCATCATATCATAATTAGAGAAAGTGATGAGTGGAAGACTACTTTCAAGACAAAAGAAGGTTTGTATGAGTGGTTGGTTATGCCTTTTGGTTTAACTAATGCACCGAGTAGATTTATGAGATTGATGAATGAAGTTTTCAAGAAATTCTTGGGTAAATTTGTGATTGTATACCTAGATGATATTTTGATATTTAGTAAAACCAAAGAAGAATATTTGTTACATATTAAACAAGTATTACAAAGATTGAAAGAAGAAAAGTTGCTGATAAATCTAAAAAAGTGTTCATTCATGAAGGAAGAGATTGTGTATTTGGGATTTTTTATTTCAGTTGATGGTCTGAAGATGGACCCAGAAAAGGTTGAAGCTATTTTGAATTGGCCTATACCTAAGAGTGCTAGTGAGGTAAGATCATTTAATGGTTTGGGAATTTTCTATTGAAAGTTCAGTAGGAATTTCAGTTCAATTTGTAATGCTATGATTGAGACCATGAGAGGAGATAAAAGAGAATTCAAGTGGACACATGGAGCTGATAAAATTTTTGAGACTTTGAAGCAGAAGGTTGTTGAATGCCTATTTTGGCATTGCCTAATTTCAATAAGGTATTTCAAGTGGAATGTAATGCAAGTGGAGGTGCAATAGAAGCTGTATTGAGTCAAGAAGGTAAACCTATTGCTTTCTTTAGTGAAAATTTGAATGATGCAAGAAGGAAATATTTTGTTTATGATAAGGAATTATATGCTATTGTTCAAGCACTGAATAAATGGAGACATTATTTGATACCAAATGAATTTGTGTTGTATACCGATCATAATGCTTTACAATATTTGGGTAGTCAGAACAAGTTGAATCAAAGACATATGAAATGGGTTGAGTATTTACAAAGTTATAAATTTGTGATAAATCATAAGAGTGGAGTTACTAACCGATTTGATGATGCATTGAGTAGAAGAAGATCTTTGATGATCGAGATCAGAATTGAAGTTGTTGTTTTCGATGACATGAGAGATTCTTATGAATTTGATCCTAATTTTTATAAGTCGTGGAGAAAGTGCAGAGCACCTATTCAAGATCAACCGAGTACAAAATGAGAAGAATATTTCAATCAAGAAGGGATTTTGTTTAAAGGTATTCAGTTGTGTATAACGGAAGGACCAATGAGAACTACTTTGATAAAGAAGAAACATAGTAGTGGTTTGGCTAGACATTTTGGTATTGATAAAACATTGAATTTTCTTAAGGAGAAATACTTTTGGTGACAATTGTATAAAGATGTTCAGAAATTTGTGAAAAGTTGTGGAATTTGTCAAGTTGAAAAAGGAGTAATTCAGAATATTGGATTGTAGACACCGATTTCTATTCCTGATAAACCTTGGATTGATATCAGTATGGATTTTGTTCTTGGCTTACTGAAGACGGTAAGAGGTAATGATTCTATATATTTTGTTGTGGATAGATTTTCTAAGATGGCACATCTTATACCTTGTAGAAAGACATCAGATGAAGTACATATAGAAAATATTTTCTTTAAGGAAATTTTCATATTACATGGATTACCGAGGAGTATTATCTTTGATCTCGATAGTAAATTTGTTGAATACTTTTGGAAGACTCTTTGGAAAAAGTTTGGCACCGAGTTGAAATATAGTTCTACATTTCACCCACAGACCGATGGACAAACAGAAGTTGTGAATAGAAGTTTGGGAAATCTTTTGAGATGTTTATTTGGAGAACCACCGAGTAATTAGGATTCTATGTTGGCACAAGCAGAGTTTGCATACAATAATTTAGTGAATAGGAGAATTGGAAAAGCACCCTTTGAGATTGTAAATGGAATACAACCAAGAGGTATATCAGATTTGAGGGATATTGTCGATGAAAGAAAGAGAAGTGTTGGAGTAAAATTTTCTAAGTACATGAAAACATTGCATGAAGATGTGAAACATAAGTTGGAGAAAAGTAATCAGAAATACTTGAAGACATAGCTAAGAGATCAAGAAGACATAAGACTTTTGCAGTTCGTAATGAAGTGATGGTTCATTTGAAGAAAGGTAGATTTCCTATTGGAACATATGGGAAACTAAAAATGAAGAAGTTTTTCCCTTGCAAGATCCTGAAGAAATTTGATAGTGGAAATGCATATGAAATTGAGTTACCTGATGACATGGATATATCACCTATTTTTAACATTACTAATTTCTATGAGTATCATGAGTCAAATGAAGAAATGACAGTACCAAAGGATTATCCTAAGAAGTAGACATAAGAAGTTAAGCATGTTTGGGAGCAAATAATTGGCAGAAGTACAAGAGGAAAATAGTATATGGAATATCTGGTAAAGTGGAAGAATAGATCGATTAAACATAGTTCATGGAGTTCTCAATCTAAGTTGGATGTAGCTCAGATTGTACCTATTTCATGATTAGGAGAATCATTCTCAAATAACCCTAGGTGTCCGATACATGAGCATCTCAAGTCCTTGGCAATCCTGTGTCACCAAAAAGATGTTTGAAGTTTTCAGTGTTTCTCGGTTCCTTCTTTGACCAATTTGGTTAATTATTGCTTGATTTCCTTTGTTTACCGGGATTGCTCGGTTATCTCTCTGGCTCTTGGTCAATTCCCCTAGCACTCAGTGATGCTTGTCTGGCGCTCAGTTATCCTTTCTTATCGAGTTGTTTATTTTGGATTTTTGTTGAGGCTAACTCTTGCATTCATTACTGGTCATGGATTTAATGTTGGTATCTATCATTAGGAAGCATGTGGACCTATATCTAGTCATTCCTTTTATTCATGGTGGATCTGAAGATCGACTTGTTTGGTAGTACCTTGTATAAATGTAATTATTGGGTTAGAGTTTAGGAGGCAATTTTTTTTTGGAGATAGGAGATAGAAGATAGAAATTAGAGATTGTTGGAAGATCCTCACATGTTTGAGGACTTCTATACTTTATTGTAATAGTTGCCCTAAACTGGGAAGGCCTTATAGCCCGGCATGCATGAATCATTTTGAAGATAATATATGAAAGGATATCTACATTTTCTCCCTCACTTTTGTGGTGTTGCTTTTGCTTGTTGTTCTGCAAGGTGGGCCTAGTTAGGGTGTGCCTTTTTCTCCTCTCCCCATCCCCCTTTATGTAAGGAGTAGTATTTCTTGGGGGCACAATAGTAGTAGAGGGATGGAATGTAACCTAGCAAGTTCTTTGTACATGACTGCCATTATCAAACAAATCAAAATTAACAAAATCATCAGAGATGGACTTCTAATTTTACAAACCTGAGAAAGATTTCTCATTAAATACAACATCCCAATTGTGAATCACTTTCTTGGTGATTGAATCCTAGAGATGAAAACCAAATTGATCCTCACCATACCCCAAAAATATGAATCTTTTAGATTTGAAATCCAATTTCATTCTCTTCTCCTTATTAATGTGAGCATATGCATCACATCCAAAAATACGCAAATGAGAAAATGAAATTCTCTTACTAGTCCACCTTTCTTCCAGAATATCAAAATCCAGACATGACGAAGGAGCTTGATTTATTAAATAAACCATTGTATTACATGCCTCTACCCAAAATTCCTTCCCCAAACTAGCATTAGACAACATACACCAAGCTCTCTCCAAAATAGTTTGATTCAACCTCTCAGCTTGATGCAATCAAGGATGGTGGATCCAATGAAGGATAGTTAAAACCTTGTAGCCAACAAAATTACATAGCGGAATACTCAACACAATAGATAAAACAACAATTCTTTCAAGTAATTTGCATTAACATGCATGGTTGTAAGGCCTTTCAGGTTAGTGCCAATTACAAATAGAAATAACTCTACAAGATCCACAAACAGATCCAATACAATCATAGCTAGTTTAGCTCTAAAGATAATCAAAAGTTGATGGAAACCCTAAGGTAGATCTAAACTTGATCTCGCAAGCCTCCAAGAAATCTCCTTGTCTCCAAGTGTGCAAACCACTAGCTCTACTGTAAACAACTATCAGATATCAATCTGATCTGCAAGATCATGCAAGATATTTTCCACAAGTTTGAAAACTTCATCTTTCAAAACCTCAAATCTGATTCACTAAGTCTTCCAGTTCATAAACCTCTATGATCTCCTAATCATATGTCCTTTTCATCCCCCAAAACATCTACCCAAACATCCTATAAAAACTAGTCATCAGCCACAAGTCGGCTGGATGGAACTGTTAAGTCCCCAAAAAATAATTAAATGTCATACAAGTTGGCTTACAAATGTATACAAACATTTAATTCAGTATGTCAGCCTATAACAATAGCTACCAACAATAAATGCATGAAGTCAGCTCAATAAATCACACAGAACTCCAGTTGGTAAGCCAAAACTACCGAGCACACCAAGCATCACTGAGCACCAGTGTCAACCGAGCACCACAGGCATGACTAAGTAACACCTTCACCGAGTGCCAGAGACTACCAAGTTCCTTCAGTGGCCAAGCTTCCTTCAATGACCGAGGTCATCGATCAAGGCTGCAACTAAGTAACACTGGCCAAAACACAAACACCCCATACAATTTCATCAAGGATAATGAATGCCCCTGCCTTAACCTTGGATGCCTCTCCATCAGACACCCCAGGTTCCAAAAGATGTTCATATGTGAGAAGAACATCTTCTAGAATTTAGCACATAAATCCTGAACTGGTTCTTCACATACAAGTCCTCCACCTTTTCTGCTTGCAAATTCTTCCACTTCAGTTTCCTTTGTCTCTTCAAGTCTTTCCTTGATAACACACAGGTCGGTTCTCCATACTGATCATTCATTTTCTCTAGATCCACAACCTCAACTTGGCTACCAATACTCAGACTTCTCCTACTATGCATTGTATCCATTAAAGGCATTAGTGAAAACTTCCTATCATCCTTCTCAACAATAAACACATTTCTTACACAGTCATACATAGCTCTACAATCATATTTCCAAGGTCTACCGAGCAATATATCACAACTATTCATCTTCACAATGTCACATAACACAACATCCTTGTACTAGCCAATCTAAACATCAATGAAGCAGTCTTCTCTTACTTCCAAAACATGAACATATTGTAACCAGCCAAGCCTATAAGGACAAGGATGCTTCATTCTATTCAAACCAAGTTTTCGAACCTAGTCCTCAACAACAAGGTTATCAGTACTACCACTATCAACAATAACATCACAAAGTTTACCTTCAAACTTGCATCGGATTCTAAACAAGTTACTCCTCTGACAAGGTTCCTCCTTTGTACCAAGCAATGTTTTTTGAAGCAGCAAGTTCTCTAACTTAGATTCAATCTAAATGTTCTCATTCATCATAGCAGTTCGTCGATCAACCTTCTTTTGTGTACACTCAAAATAATGGTGTCCTTCCTCTCCACAGTTATAGAAAGTACCCTTAAAGATAATTATGCCTATCTTTTTCTTCAGTTCCATAGGTTTCTACTCATCTTCTACATTAGTCAGCTTATCCTTCATCGAGTGATCAATATTTTCCTTCCCTTGGGAATTACTAGGTTGTTTTCTCTTCAACGTATCTTCTGCCTTCAGAGCATACTAATAAGAATCTTCAACAGAATCAATCTTTAGCATACCAAGTTCATCCTGGATATTGAATCTCAAACCATTCACATACTTGGCTACCTTTTCCTTACCAAGCTCTCAATGTCCAGACCAAATAGTAAGTTTGTAGAACTCCTTAGTATAATCTTCAACCAAAAAATCCTTCTATTTCAGATTCTGCAACTTCTTAAACAAGTCAAGCTCATAGTCAAAAGGTATGAACTTAGCTTTCAACTTAGTCACCATCAACCTCCACCAATTGATCTTTGTTTCACCTTCATCTTCTCTATCTCTTTGTAGTTCTTTCCAACAAAGATCAGCATGTCCTTTCAACTTAGTCTATGCTAATCTTACTTGAAGAGGATCTTCAATTTCTTCCAGCTCAAAGAAATCTTCAAGTTCACCAATCCGATCAAATATATTGTCAGGATTCAAAGTACCAGAGAAAGTAGAAACTTCCATTCGGTAACTACTACCAAACCGAGCTCCAGATCTATGCAACTGAGAATTTTTGTCTTCAGCAGATCTATTCCTCCAGTCATCACCACTAGATCTAGTAGTTTCAAATTCTTTAGTAGCTTCCTCATAGCCATCTTTAGTACCAACATTCTAAGGTATACCAGCAACAGCTCTCATGATCTTAGTGACCATGTTATTCTTCATCAATTCTATCTTAGATCTGACATTCAATTTGACTTTATCAGAAATCTTTGATTCCACAGCATCACAAAGATCTACAATAGCTCTAGGGTCCAATCTTCTCAAAGGTATCCTTAAAGATATGCAAAAATAACCCTCTACAACAAACCCTCACCGACCACCTTGTGGAAATCTCCAAGTTGTTTACAAGTCAGATCTCAACCTGCCACCTTGAACAAACAACTAGGGAAAGATCCACAAGTTCAATGCTTTAGATCTGTAATCTAGATTGCTCAAAATCTCTGCTCTAATAGGATAAACTTCATATGATCAGCCTTGCTAGGTCAACCTTTGCTCCACAATATCAACTATCAGCTCCAACAAGAATAAACTTCAGCTCTGATACCACCTAATGTAGTCAAGGATGGTGGATCCAATGAAGGATAGTAAAAACCTTGTAGCCAATAGAATTACAGAACAAAATACTCAACACAATAGATAACACAACAATTGTTTCAAGTAATTTGCATTAACATGCCCGGCTATAAGGCCTTCTAGGTTAGGGCACATTACAAATAGAAACAACTCTGCAAGATCCACAAATAGATCCAATACAATCACAACTAGTTCAGCACTGAAGACAATTAGATGTTGATGGAAACCCTAAGGTAGATCTAAACTTGAGCTCACAAGCCTCCAAGAAATCTCCTTGTCTCCAAGTGTGAAAACCACTAGCTTAGCTACAAACAACTATTAGATATCAATCTAATATGCAAGATCATGCAAGATATTTTTCACAACTTCACCAACTTTAGCTTTCAAAACCTTAGATCTAACTCACTAATTCTTCCAAGTCATGAACCTCTATGATCTCCTAATCATCTTTCCTTTTCATCCCCCAAAACATCTACCCAAACATGCTATAAATAGTAGTCGTCAGCCATAAGTCGGCTGGATGAAACCCTTAACTCCCTAAACAAATAATTAAATTCCATACAAGTCAGCTTAAAAATGTATACAAACATTTAATTTAGCATGTCATCCTATAACAATAGCTACCATTAATAAATGCACCAAGTCGGCTCAACAAATCACATAGAACTCCAGTCGGTAAGCCAGAACTTCCAAGCAATAGTCAATTAACCAAGCATGCTAGGTATCGCCGAGCACTAGTGTCGACCAAGCACCACAGGCATGACCGAGTAACACCTTCACCGAGTGCTAGAGACTACCGAGTTCTTTTAGTGATCGAGCTTCCTTCAATGACCAAGGCCGTCAGTCAAGGCTGCAACCGAGTAACACCGGCCAAAACACAAACACCCCATACAGTTTCATCGAGGACAAGGAATGCCCCGGCCTTAACCTTGGATATCCCTGCATCACAGCTGCACCATTTTCTTGAGGTGTATAAGGGACTATTTTAATCCTCCAAATACCATGATCTCCACAAAAAATGATCAACCTCTGAAGAGAAATACTCGCCACCATTGTCAAATAGTAAACATTTAATCTTTCTTCCAATTTGATTTTCCACCATAGCCTTAAAACTTTTAAATTTTAAAAATATTTTTGATTTCTTATTCAACATGTAAACCTAAACTTTGTGAGTGCAATCATCAAGACATGTGACAAAATAGTTAGCACCACCGATAGATGTTACCTCTGTAGGATCGAAGACATCAGAATGCATGAGTTCTAATGGAGAGGATTTCTTCTCATGACCCATCCTTATGAAGCTGGTGTGATTTTTCTTTCCATAAAGGCAATGCTCACACAATTCCAAATCAACCAATTTAAGAACCACAATTTGGTCTCTTCGAAGCATGAGTTCAAGACCCATTTTTCTCATATGACCAAGCCTCTTATGGAAAAGTTTATCATTTCTATCCACAACCGCCATGGCTACTCCCACTCCACCATTGCACTCTAATGTGTATAAACTTTCAATTTTCTACCCTTTAGCTAAATTTAATTAACTTTTGGACAATTTCCAAGAAGTGAGATCAAAATTGACATTACAACCTTGTGTATATAACTAAGTGACTGAAATCATATTATGCTAAGTATAGGAACATGCCTAACATCTTTTAGAACCCATTTACTTCCATTTTTCAATGACAATAAAATATCCCCTTTTCCGACAATATCACTAATGTAAGAGCATCTCAGGTCCTTGGCAATTCTATGTCACCAAAAAGAATTTGAAGTTTGTCTATGTTGCTCGGTTCCTTCTTTGACCGAGTTGGTTGGTAGTTAGTCATTTTCCTTTGATTACCAAGTATGGTCAGTTATCTCCTGAGCGGTCTGTTGTTTCTCTGATGCTCAGTCATGCTTGTCTGTTGATTGGTCATCCTTGTTTACCGAGTAGTTTATTTTGAGTTTCTATTGAGGCTGACTTGTGCATTGATTATGGGTCACAGATTTAATGCTAGAATGAATCATTGGGAAGCATGTGGTCCTAGATCTCACTGTTTCTTCTATTGATTGTGGATCTAAAGGCTGACTTAGTTTGGTAGCCTCTTGTATAAATGTAGTTGTTTGGTTAGAGTTTAGGACTCAGTTTTTGGATAGACGATAGAAGGTATTAGATTTGAGATTGTTGGTAGATCCTCACATGTTGGAGGACTTCTGTAATTCATTATAATATCAGGCCATAATCAGGAAGGCCTTATAGGCCCACATGTATGAATCAAATTGAATGAATAATATATGGTTGATCATATATTCTCTCTCTCACTATGTTGTTAATTACTTACGCGTGTTGTTGAGTAGGCTAGATCATTAGGGTGCGTCATTGTTTGGCCCCTCTTGACCCTACCCTTGCTTTAGGTGGTATCAGAGTGAGGTGAGATCTTGATCTAGGTTTTTGGATCTAGTTTTGTAGGATCCTTCTTATGAAGCCCTAGTTGATTGTTGTGGGGTGGCATATTACAATCTGACCTGCAATTGGAGAGGGTTTTCAAGATGGTTCACAGGAGGTGAGATGCGGATCCAGGATTGACAAATATGCTAAGAAAAATTGCTGCTAGATTAGAAGTTGTTGAAGCAACCTAGAGAAGAGGCAGACATCTTGAAGATGTTAGTGATGATAAAATTGAGGTGGAAAAAGGTGATGCAGAACCTACACCAGTGATGGATCGGGGTAAAGAAATATTCTTCAAGGCTTTAACAAGTCTGAAGTCTACACCACATTTCAATCCTCCTGAGTATGGTGGTAATCTAGATCTTGATGAATTGGTAGACTGGATCACTGAGATGGAAAAGTATTTTGAGTATGAAAACATTCCTAAAGACAAGAAAGTGAAAATTGCAAGCACAAAGTTGAAGAGCCATGCCTCCTTATGGTGGGAACATCTGCAACTGGATAGGAAAATGAAAGGCAAAGACAAAATCAAGGTATGGAATAAAATGGTGAATAAATTGAAAGGGAAGTTGTTACCTTGTGATTATCAAATTAACCTAGTTCGGTGAATGCAAAGTCTAAAGCAGAAAAGATAGCTTGGTAAAGTAATATACGGAGGAATTCTATAGATTAGATATCAAATCTAGACATGATGAAGATGATGTGGAAGGAATTTTTAGATACCTAAATGGTTTGAGAGTTTCCATCCAAGAGGAAATTAGTTTGGTCAAATTGGAGAACATTGAAGAGGCTTATCAATTTGCATTGAAAGCCGAGGAGAAATTGAACAAGAGACATGAGCAAAGGTAAAGAGGTAGAGGTGGTCGATTCCCTAGAGGAAGAGGTAGATCCCATTGTGAAAATGGTAGATCTAAACCTGAAAAGACAAATCTAGATAAAGGCAAGATTGAGTGGAAAGGTGAAAGTTCATCTAGAGGCAGAGGCAGTAACTACCGAGGTGGTTATAGCAGAGGAAGATTCTGAGGAACTTGTTACAATTTTGGAGAAGGACATAGATCTTTTGAATGTACACATGCAAGTAAGAAGGTTGGTAGCAGTAAAAATGCTTGCAAGAAGAGTCACCAAATGAACCTAAGAAAGAAAATAACTTGATGGTAAGGAGAGTACTATGGAATGAAAGTAACAAGGAAGATCTGGTAAGGAAAAGTTTGATCAAGACTAGATGTAGAGTTTTTTATAAAGTTTGGAAGGTAATCATTAATAGTGGTAGGTTAGAGAATCTGGCATCTAAGGAAATGGTCACAAAATTGTAGTTGAAAAGGTTGGAACATCTGAACCCCTATCAGATTTCATGGATCAAAGATGAGCACACACTCTTGGTAAGTGAATAATGTTATGTGAATTTGAAGATTGAAAAGTACTATGATAAGGTATTGTGTGATATCATGCCTATGGATTATTGTCATATTTTGTTGGGTAGACCTTGGCAATATGATAGACATGCTATATATGATGTGAGATTGCATAAGTATACTATTATGGCTGATGGAAAGAAACAAATCTTGTTACCATTGATGGAACAACCCATTAGTAATGTTTGCACATCTATGAAAGTTTTCTTGATGGAAGGAAGAAAGTTTATTAAGGACTTGAAAAAAAATGATGTATGTTTTGATGTGATTCCTAACAAACCAAGGAAACAGGGGATAATGTCCCTGAGGAGATTGATAAGTTACTCACTGAGTATAGTGAAATCATTTCTAATAATTTACCTGATGGTTTTCCACCAAAAATAAGCATTGATAATTGTATGGATCTAATCCCTGGAGCTATTTTATGGAATAAGGCACCTCATCGATTAACACCTACCGAGAATCAGGAATTGAACCAACAGATTCAAGAGTTGCTGGAGAAAGGTTTGATGAGAGAAAGTTTGAGTCCTTGTACAATACCTGTTGCATTGGCACCTAAGAAGAACGGAGAATGGAGAATGTGTACTGATTCTAGAGAAATCAATAAGATAATAGTAAAGTTAGGTTTCCTATACCGAGAATGGATGATATAATGGATAGTTTGATTGGAGCAAAATATTTCACCAAAATTGATTTGAAAAGTGTGTATCATTCGATCAGAATAAGAGAAGGTGATGAATGGAAGACTGCTTTCAAAACAAAAGAAAGTTTGTATGAGTGGTTGGTTATGACTTTTGGTTTAACTAATGCACCGAGTACTTTTATGAGGCCAATGAATGAAGTTTTGATGGAATTCTTGGGTAAGTTTGTGATTGTATATCTTGATGATATTATGATATTTAATAAGACAAGTGAAGAACATTTGTTGCATGTTAGACAAGTTTTGCAAAGATTGAAAGAAGAAAAGTTGCTGATAAATGTGAAAAAGTGTTCATTCATGAAAGAAGAGATTTTGTATTTGGGATTTGTGATCTCAGGTGATGGTTTGAAGATGGATCCTAAAAAGGTTGAAGCTATTTTGAATTGGCCTATACCTATGAATGCTAGTGAGGTAAGATCATTTCATGGTTTGGTAAGTTTTTACCGAAAGTTCATGAGGAATTTCAGTTCAATTTGTAATGCTATAACTAAAAATATGAGAGGAGATAAAAGAGAATTCAAGTGGACACATGGAGCTGATAAAAGTTTTGAGACTGTGAAGCAAAAGGTTGCTAAATTGCCTGTTTTGGAATTGCCTGATTTTAGTAAGGTATTTCAAGTAGAATGTGATGTAAGTGGAAGTGCAATTATAGGTGTGTTGAGTCAAGAAGGTAAATCTGTTGCTTTCTTTAGTGAAAATTTGAATGATGTTAGAAGGAAATATTATGTGTATGATTAAGAATTCTATGTTATTATTCAAGCATTGAAGAAATGGAGACATTATTTGATACCGAGTGAATTGTGTTGTATACCGATCATAAGGCTTTATAGTATTTGGGTAGTTAGAATAAGTTGAATTAGAGACATATGAAATGGGGTGAGTATTTGCAGAGTTATACATTTGTGATAAAGCATAAGAGTGGAGTCGCTAACTGAGTTGCTGATGCATTGAGTAGAAGAAGATCTTTGATGACCGACATGAAATTTGAAGTTCTTGGTTTTGATGAGATGAGAGATTCTTATGAGTTTGATCCTAATCTTTCTGAGCCATAGAGAAAGTGCAGAGCACCTATTCAAGATCAACAAGATACTAAATGGTATGAAGATTTTATTCAGGAAGGTATGTTGTTTAAAGGTATTTAGTTGTGTATACTGAGAGGAGTAATGAGAACTAACTTGATAAAAGAGAAACATAGTAGTGGTTTGGTTGGACATTTTGGTATTGATAAAACATGGAATTTTCTTAAGGTGACGTACTTTTGGCTACAGTTGTATAAAGATGTTCAAAAATTAGTGAAAAGTTGTGGAGTTTGTCAAGTTGCAAAAGGAGTAAGTCAGAATACTGGATTGTATACACCAATTGTTGTACCTGAGAAAACTTGGATTGACATTAGTATGGATTTTGTTCTTGGCTTACCGAAGATAGTAAGAGGTAATGATTCTATATTTATTGTGGTAGATAGATTTTCTAAGATGGAACATTTTGTACCTTGCAGAAAGACATCAGAGGCAGTACATGTAGCAGATATTTTCTTTAAGGAAATTATCAGATTGCACGGATTATCAAGCAGTATTATCTCTGACCGAGATAGTAAATTTGTTGGATACTTTTGGAAGACTCTTTGGAAGAAATTTGGCACTGAGTTGAAATATAGTTCTACATTTTACCCATAAACTGATGGATAGACTGAAGTTGTGAACAAAACTTTGGGAAATCTTTTGGGATGTTTAGCTGGAGACACACCAAGTAATTGGGATTCTATTGGCACAAGCAGAGTTTGCATACAATAATTCAGTGAATAGGAGTACTGGAAAAACATCATTTGAGATTGTGAGTGGCATACAGTCGAGAGGTATATCTAATTTGAGAGACAATGATGATGAAAGTAAGAGAAATGTTGAAGGAGTAAAATTTGCTGAGTACATGAAGACATTACATGAAGATGTGAAGCTGAAACTAGAAGAGAGTAATCAGAAATACAAGACAGAGATGATAGATCAAGGAGAAATAAGACTTTTTATATTGATGATGAAGTGATGGTTCATTTGAAGAAAGGCTGATTTCCTGTTGGAACATATGGGAAGCTGAAGATGAAGAAGTTTGGACCTTGCAAAATTTTGAGGAAATTTGATAGTGGAAATGCATATGAGATTGAGTTACCCGATGACATGGACATATCACCTATTTTCAACATTGTTGATTTGTATGAGTATTATGAACCTGATGAAGACATGGTATTATTGATGGAATATCCTAAGAAGCAGAAAGAGAAACTTGAACAAATTTTGGAGAAAAGAATTGGCAAGAGTACAAGAGGAAAACAATATATGGAATATCTGGTAAAGTGGAAGAATAGACCGATTGAAGATAGTTCTTGGATTTCACAGTCTAAGTTGGATGTAGCTCAGATCATACCTACAAAATGATTCAGAGAATCATTTCCAAATAACCCCAGGTGTCTGATGCAGGAGGATCTCAGGTCCTTGGCAATCTTGTGTCACCAAAAAGAATTTGAAGTTTGTCTATGTTGCTCTATTCTTGCTTTGACCGAGTTGGTTGGTAGTTGGTCAGTTTCCTTTGGTTATCGAGTATGGTCGGTTATCTCCTGGGTGGTTGATTATTTCTCTGACGCTCGGTGATGCTTTTCTGTTGCTTGGTCATCCTTGCTTACCGAGTAGTTTTTTTTGAGTTTTTTTTGAGGCTGACTTGTGCATTGATTATGGGTCACAAATTTAATGCTGGAATCAATTATTGGGAAGCATGTGGTCCCAGATCTAACTGTTTCTTCCATTGATTGTGGATCTGAAGGCCAACTCAGTCTGGTAGCCTTTTGTATAAAGGTAGTTGTTTGGTTAGAGTTTAGGTGTTAGTTTTTTTATAGAAGATAGAAGGTATTAGATTTGAGATTATTGGTCCTCTCATGTTGGAGGACTTATGTAATTCATTGTAATATCAGGCCGTAACCGGGAAGGCCTTACAGCCCGGCATGTATGAATCAAATTGAATGAATAATATATGGTTGATCATGCATTCTCTCTCTCACTGTGTTGTTAATTTCTTCCACATGTTGTTGAGTAGGCTGGATCATTAGGGTGTGCCATTGTTTGGCCCCTCTTGACCCTGCCCTTGCTTTAATCACACTCTTTGTTATCCCCAAGAAAGACTTTACCAAACATACATTCGTGGTAATTTGTGAAAGCACTCCAACATGGAGTAGCATGAAATGATGCACCAGAATTGAGAACCCATGAGCTTGAATCCATGTCACCAGCTGCAATTACCAAGGCTCCATCAGTTGTAGAATTAACGTCGTCATTGATAGTTCATTATTTTGAGCCTTCTTGTAGTTCCATCATTGCTTCTTTGTGTTCTCTGGTTTTTAACAAAACCATTAAGTGCCATTTCTTCCTCTCGATTTCGAGTGATGATTCGATCTACCTCTTCCATTATTATTATTTCTTCCTCTCTCACAATGTATACCTTTATTGCTTGTGCTCAGAGCTATTAGAGTGTCACCGGAAGAGGGTTCTTGATGCTTCCTTCACATGTCTTCACTAAGTAATGTGGCTGCAACTTCATCAAATTTCAACTTGTTCTTGGCTGCAACTGAGGTGCTCACATCCATTACTACACTTTCCCAGCTATTTAGAAGTGAGCATAAGGATTATTTTTATTTCATCATCTAATGGGATATCAACCAAAATTAGCTGAGTAACTAAAGTATTAAGCTCATTGAGATGATTCGACATCACTCCACATTCTTTCATTTTCAGATTATATAACTTCTTCATTATAAAAACCTTATTCAAAGCTGAAGGTATTTCATATAATGAAGATAACTTCTCAACCAACTCTCTTGTTGTCTTCTATGCTGAAACATTAAACAATAAATTTCTCTAGAGAGAGCGAGAAAGATTATTGTTGCCCATGATAGTGATCCTTGGCCTTTTGTTTTACCAAGCAATGCAGGTTGCAAATCCTGCTTGATAAGCGAAGACTCTATCTGCACTTTCAATAGCTCAAACTTTTTCTGAGAAAAATTTTCAATTTTCCATTTATCCACCTCATCCATGGCACCTGCAAATCTTCACTGATTTCTAGAAAATCAAATGAGATTAACCAGCTCTAAGACCAATTGTTGAACTAAATGAAAAATGTTGAAACAATGTAAAACCTAAAATAAAAACAAAACACAGAATGCAAGAGAAAAACATAGAGATTTATAGTGGTTCATCCAGCTAATCTGGATTACGTCCACTGTTCAAGCAGGGGCCTATCTCTTATTCAGATAATCAAATGTTACAACCTCACAGTAGCCTCAATTGGCTTTTTACTTATTCAATAACAAACATACAATGGAAGACAAAAATAGTGGGGAATAGGAAGAGTCGGCAATGATTGGACTGCACAATCAAAGTCGTTACAATATTCCTATGCAAAAGAACCATTACAATAAATGGAAGCAAGGTGTTGAATGTCCAATCCTTGGATCTGATTATGATTTTGCATGTTGTATCTTACCTGAAGGATCAATTTACACTGCAGGAGGACTTGATGCAACACATGGTATACTATTTCAAGGATCAGTTTATAAAGTAGATGAAGACAAGTGGGAGCTTCTTCCTAATATCCATCAAATAATTGGCTTGTCAAGTGGCGTTTTCATTTATGGATTTTTTATGTCATTGGATGTCTGATAGATCGCACTCTAAGATTTGATCCCAACACATGAGTATGGACAACAATAGATAACATGTGTTTGCGAGATCATCAAGATGCTCTTTATGCTTTTCGACGACTAATTGCATTTAAGAGGGGTGATATATAGAGGAATATGATTGGGATGAAAATGTGTGGAGACAAATTGATCGCATTCCTGAACATCTTGATTTTTCTCTTGCCATGGTGTGGTGTGATGCAACTTTCTTTTACAGAGATTTTCGGCAACCAATTTTTCATTTTTATAGACCTGGAGCGGACTTATCTGATAAGTGGACTCCTGTTAACACATATTATCCCGCAATTGAAATCATGTGTATGACCACAACAGAAATTTAAACTTTCTGTGATGGTTTCATTATAGAGTTATCTCAGTTTTTCATATTCATGTAATAAAACCAATTAAAAAAAAGTGTTCTATTCTTTATTTAATGATGAAAGTTAATTTTCAGAAATATTAATTTTTTTGAAATTTAATATTTGTAAATATCTTTTATATAAATTTTATTCATAATTCTTATATAAATCAAACTAAATAATTCATATTATATGTACATCTACCAATTCCCTACATTACATTTGTGAAGGAAAATTGTGGGGAATCGCCAACTTAATGATGAATAGTTGAAGAAAAATAGCCTCGGCAAATAGTGGGCTTTGCTTCTTCCATATAAAAGTAAAACTAAGGATTCAAGAGTATATAAATAAAAATATTTGAATTTGAAGATTTATTAATATTTTATTTTATTTTTAGAGGTTTATTATCAAGACTAATTTAAAACATGAATCTAAAATCATAAAATAGTTTATTAATGAATAAAAAATTCAATTTAAATATCCATCTTCATGATTATATCTTTTAACATATTTTACACATACCTTTATAAAGATCTGTATGTTGATCAATTGTATAGACCTAGGATTTTTTCATTTTTTAATATAAATATATTGTGCTTTAAAATTGTTTACATAAAAATTTAAGAAAATAATCTTTTTCAGTTTTTTTAAGATTAATTTAGAGTTGGAGTTGAGAATGAATTTATACTTTAATTAATTTTCAAATTATTTTATTGATTATACTTTATTATCATTTGGTGGATATGTATTATCCTTTAGTTTATGTAGTTATTATATGTTGGATACTTTATATGTTGATAAAAAAATTGAATAAGATTTTAGAATAAATTAAAATTAGGATTTTTTTCAATGAGTAAAAGGCTAAGCCAATAAGAGATTATAATGTAATATTTAAAATATACATAAGATTAAATAAAGATTTAAAAGAAACTAACATCATCTATGGAAACTCATCACCAGTGTCTAAAGCTTCTCAACACATTCAATCAAAATCATGTGTATGACCACAATAGAAATTTAAACTTTCTTTGTTGGTTTCATTATACAGTTGTTTCTTTGTTCTTTTATATAAATTTTATTTATAATTCATATATAAATTAAAATTAAATAATTAATATTATATGTATATCTATTGATTCCCTCAATTGCATTTGTGAAGGAGAATTATGGGGAATCAGAGCTAAATGTTGAATTGTTGTAAAAAAAAAATAGACTCAACAAATAGTGGTCTTCTGTACAAAATAAAAATTAAGGATTTGAGAGTATAGAAATTAAAATATTTGAAGATTTATTAATATTTTATTTTATTTTTAGAGGTTTATTATAAAAACCATAAAAATTTTAATTTACAAAAAAATAAAAAGATAATTCTAAACTAACAAAATAGTTTATTAGTGAATAAAAAAATAATTAAAATAATTATCTTCATGATTATATCTTTTAACATGTTTTACACATACTTTTATAAAAATTATGTTGGTCAATTGTATAGATTGAGAATTGTTTTTCAAAATATCAATAGATTGTGTTTTAATATTGTTTACATAAAAATTTAACAAAATAATCTTTTTCAAATTTTTAAGATTAGTTTATTGTTAGATTTGAAAATGAATTTATACTACTAATTTATTGATTATATTTGATTATTATTTGATGGATTTGTATTACTTTTTATTTTATGTAGTTATTATATGTTGTATACTTATTAAGTTGATAAAAAAACTAAATAAGATTTTAGAATAAATTAAAATTAGCAATTTTTTTAATCAGTAAAAGGCTATGCCAATAAAGATTATATTTATAATACTTAAATTATACATGAGATTAAAAAAGATCTAAAAGAAACTAACATCAGTCCTCTTTCTCCCATAAAGAGTTATGTCTACGAGCTACTCTAGCTGCCATATCTTCAATGGCTATACAAAACATAAATATCATGTGCTCCACACTTTTCAGACTTGTCTAGTCCTTTTGATGATCCAAGTTTCATCTCCCCAGTATTTTCTCTATGATGGATACAATAATGTTTCCAAATCTCTCCAAATCCTCTAAATATAGATAAGTGAAATCATCTTCACCATTGTAGAATAATGAAGAAAATCACTATATTTAACCTTGTTTTGAAATTCAAAATAATCATAATTACTATCTAGACTTGGTGCCTACTTCACTTTAGGATGCCAAATCTAAACTTTCTTGTCATGTATGAGATAAAGTTGTCTTCCTTCTTTAGTAGTCACTTTAATAATTTTGAAAATAATTTCAAGGTACTAATATTTCACTTTACTTTCTACTATAATTGTTTTATGTACTATTTAGAGGTTGTAGTCTTCAATGACATATATTGCTACCATCCTTCCACTAACAGTTTTCTTCAATATTAATTTCCAGAAAAAAGTGAGAAATTTTTGAAGAGTTAAACTGAAGGATGAGGAGGTTTTTTATAACAAAACATTTAAATCTGAAAATACATAAACATTTTAACTTTCAAAATATTTAAGAATAGATTCATCCTATCAAACCTTCATAATCAAAAGTTTAAACTTTCTACGGATGAGTCTTTGTCTGTTCAAATAATCAAGTCTAAACTTCTACAACCAAAGCCACCAATAAAATTTTAAGAATTTTTTGAAAGATTTTTTATTTTACCCTTATTTCGGAAAAAAGTGATTTTCATTTTCTCTGAATACTCTCCATCTAATTGAATCATAAGTTGGGAGGAAGACTTCTACCCTTTTTATTATTTAAAATTGAACAAAAATCTTGCTTGACCAATTCTTCTTTCGATTGCATTTAAAACCTAAAAGTTGATTTACTTTATTAGAAATTTTAACTTTCTCTCCATTTAAATTTGAAATCAAACTAGAATAATCCAATTCTATAGCATCCTTTTCTAACATCCTTTCTATGAAAGGCTATTCCCTATCCAATTCTTCCTTTTCCAATCGATCCAACTATAAGAGCCCAAATAAGTCATATATAACCTCTAGTTCTAGGGGTAATATTTCCTCCTCTTTTCTATCACTTATTCAAAAAGAAAACTCTTTTTCCAGAGTGATTCTATCTTCATATTTCCTCCATTCTTTTACAATAATATATTTCTTTTTCTTTATGGGGTTTTCCTTTTATACAAATCAAAACAGAGAAGAGCACCTAGTGCATGAAGTTCACTATCTGAATTTGCACTAATCGGTAACTTGACCCATTCCTCTTTACTAGATGAAGGAAAAAAACATTATATTTTTCAGTAGATAAAGAAAAACAAGTTATCACTTTATTGATATTAGAAAATTATTGAAGACCATCTCTCTTTGCATCTTCTATTTTAGATCTGTTTACTTTTTTCCTCCTAAGATCTTCAAAACAAGATATTTAAACTTACATGAGAGGGGAGAGGATTTGGAGGCCTCTTGATTTGAATTTTCCATCAAGATTTTTTATTCTCTTTTCCTGAATTTGTGCTTCCATATACCTCTTCTTGAAGATTAATAGACCAACAAGTTAGATTATATTTCTTACTGATGCTTCTCAATGGTCTTATTTTACCCATTTTTGTCAATGGGGTGAACACCTACTTTTGATGTCGTATGAAACTCTCACTAGCCACCACCCTAATATTATATGGTACTTCTCCTAAATCTTTAGTCTTGATCTGAAGATTATCTAAAGCTGGTTGTTGAATGTATACTAGAGATGTGCTAATGTTTCCATTCTCCTCCCTATTAATTTTCTTAGATAAATTGTGAATATCACTGATTTGTTATTCTGATGTTTCTTTACCATAATCTTCTTATATAATTTCATATGCTATTTGTTCAATAATCCTAAACTGTGTTTCAATTAGGCATTTTTTAACAAATTCTTCTATTACTTGAGCAAGAAAATGAGTCTTGGAGACTATTCAAACTCTTTTCTCTTCTCCCATCTTTTGTCTATGCCCTTCCCTTGCGAAATCTATTTGGACCTATCTAATCTTTAAATTCAAATATTTAAATGATTTATATGCATGATAATTGTTATGCATGAAACTTGTCAAAATCTCAATTGCCATTTACTTAGGGATAATTCCCTACAATGTATTAACTACTTGAGTTGCCCTAAACAATTCCTTTCTTCTGATGTATAATATTGTACAAACCTATTCCCAAATAGTTCCGTGTATCTTTCCATTAGTATGAAAATAACTAGTCTTAAGCCTGTAATAGGTATGAATTGTCCAAACAAGTTTCCATAGAAAATACAGAATGGTTAAGTCTAAAGAAGTTAACTCCTTGTGGGATTTTTCCTCAAAGGACTTATCTTGACTCCTATTAGTTTAAGCTTTTGGAAATAAATAGGAAAATCTTCTTGAAATAGAACTGAAATGCTGACTTTTTAGATCCATGTCAACAACCAAAGCTTCTACCTTGCTTTCATTAGGATGAGTTAAAGCTTCTCCCTATAATATCTTGTTTACAAAATATTTACTCTCATTGTCTTCATAGTAGATTATTTGAGTCCTTACCTAATGCTTGGTTATTATTTTAAGTAAAGAGTGTAGATCTTTCTCCATATCCAATAATAGACATAACCTAGGAGGGGGGAGCACTCTTTTAGGGTGATGAGATTCATCTTTGAAGAAACAGCCATCTATTTCGTATGATTTCAATGATTGTTGGATCTCTATATAACAGATGTAACTACTGAATTTGTTAAATAATGGAAAAAACTAGTTTTTAGTTTGATTAGGATTGAATTTGGGAGACCAAGTTTTCATTAAAAATGTCTAACCAATTGTAGAACAAACTTTTATGTTTAAAAATATTATTTCTCACCTATTTTTATTTAGAGAGCACAATCAAAAACCCTTGGGATCTATCTATATATAAAACCACGCCTATGTTCCTCCATTTCTTAATGACCCAATTGAATAAATCCTTTAAAAAAATTATGTTCTATAAATTATCTAAGAGAACTTAAAGTTGCAAGTCTTTGACTCAAGATTGTAACATGTGCTCTAAGAATTTGACACTAATGTCCTTATATACCAAAAGGTGTTAATGGATCCCTTCTTCTCAAGCTATCAGACCCTCTTTCTTGTTTATTTCTTCTAATTTTTCTTTGAATGCTTCTACATATGATCTTTCAATATTTTACTCTTTAAAAGATGTATTATAATTGTTGGTTTTTTTATTTCCAAGTCATAATTTCCCTTTTACCATTTTCCTTTTCTCTATCCATTGAAAACTTTTGATCTCTAAAAAAGTTTAAATTATTGTTTCTATAAATGATAGGGTCTCTATTTGACACACCATGACCCTATCTAATATTCTTTCATTTATCCATATATTTTCTTATAAGAAGGGGTTATTCTAACCCATCAAAATTCTTTAGTTAAAAAAGAAATTTTCTCTTTGGTCCTAATTGATGCAAGAGAATCTTGGGTTCTTGGCAATCCTGTATCACCAAAAAGTATTAGAGCTATTAGATATGCTCAGTAGCTTCTTTTGGGCTCTCAGTGATGTATTCTTGTTTCCACTGATGGCGCTCGGTTGCTACTCGGTTCCTTCATTCACCAAGTTAATTTCCTGTTGGTCAGTAATCTTGTTCACCAAGTGGTTTATTTTAGATTTATGTTGAGGCTGACTTATGCATCTAATTTTGGTCGCATAATTAATAGTTATATCAATAATTGGGAAGCATTTGGACCTAGATCTAGTCATTTTCTTCTCCAATGACGGAAATGAAGGCCAAATTTATTTGGTAGCCTCTATATAAATAAAGATATATGTTGTAGTTATAGGTATCAATTTTTCAAAAAGATTGAAGTTAGGATCTAAAAGTTGAATCCTTGCATGTTGGAGGACTATTATAATTGATTTTTTATTGTAATTGGCTATAACCAGGAAGGCTTTACAACCCAACATGTATGAAGTTATTAATGAATAATATATGAAGTCTCTACATTCTCTCTCTCTCTCTCTCTCTCTCTCTCTCTCTCTCTCTCTCTCCCTGCTTGTGTTATTTCTTCTATGGTATGTTTTTGCAAGGAGGTTGGTGATTAGGGTGTGCATGTGGCCCCTCTCCCCATGATCCCTTGTGTTAGGTGGTATCATAGTGAGGTTAGATCTGGATCTAAATTTGTCAATTTAGGTCGAGGGTTCCTTATTGTAAACCATAGTGATATTTATTGTGGGGTGGAAGATTGCAATCTGGCCTACAATTGTAGAGGGTTTCATGATAGTTTATGGGAGGCAAGATACAGATCTAGGATTGGCATACATGCTTTGGCAAATTATTGCTAGGATAGAAGTTGTTGAGGGAGCCCAACATAGAGGAAGACATCTTGAGGATTTTATTGATGAAGAAGCTGAAGATGAACAAGGTGAAACCAAACCTGTACCTATAATGGATCAAGGTGAAGAAATACTTTTGAAGGCATTGAAAAATTTGACGTCTACACCACATTTCAATCCCCTTGAATACAGTGGAAGGTTGAATTCAGATGAGCTAATAGATTGGATAACTAAGATGGAAAAGTATTTTGAATATGAAAATGTTCCTGAGGAAAAGAAGGTGAAAATTACAAGTACAAAATTGAAAAGTCACGCATCCTTATTGTGGGAGAATCTACAATTGGACAAAAGGAGGAAAGGAAAAGACAAAATCAAGGTATGGAATAAGATGGTGAATAAATTGAAAGGAAATTTCTTACCTTGTGATTATCAGATTAACCTACTTTGGTGAATGTAAAGTTTTAAGAAGAAAGATAGCTCGGTAAAAGACTATACTGAGGAATTCTATAGACTAGACATCAGATCTGGACATATTGAGGATGAGGTGGAAAGGATTGCTAGATACCTGAATGGGTTATGAATTTATATCCAAGAGGAAATTTGTTTTCTCATGTTGGAAAGTATTGAAGAAGCTTATCAGTTTTCACTAAAAGCTGAGGAGAAAGTGAACAAAAGACATGAACAAAGAAAAAGAGGAAGAGGTGGTATATTCCCTAGAGGAAGAGGTAGATCTTATGGTGAAAACAATAGATCTAATCAAGACAAAACAAATCAAGATAAAGGAAAGACTGAGTGGAAAGGAGAAAGTTATTCTAGAGGAAGAAATAGTAACTACCAAGGTGGTTATAGAAGAGGTCGATTCTGAGTAACTTGTTATAATTGTGGAGAAGAAGGACATAGGTCATTTAAGTGTACACATGCAAGTAAGAAGGTTGGTAACACTAGAATTGATTTAGTGTAAGACTCACCAAATGAACCAGAGATAGAAAAGAACTTGATGGTCAAAAGAGAACTATGGAGTAAAAGTAATAAGGAAGATCCGATAAGGAAATATTTGTTCAAGACCAGATGCAGAGTTTCTAATAAAGTGTGGAAGGTAATCATTGACAATGGAAGTTTGGAGAATCTAGCATCTAAGGAAATGGTTGCAAATTTGTAGTTGGAAAGGTTGAAACACCCCAAGCCTTATCAATTTCATGGATCAAGGATGAGCATACACTATTGGTAAGTGAAAAATGTTATGTGAATTTGAAAATTGGCAAGTACTATGATAAAGTGTTATGTGATATCATGCCCATGGACTGTTGTCATATTCTATTGGGTAGACCTTGGCAATATGATAGACATGCTATATATGATGAAATATTGCATAAATATACTATTTGGGCTAATGGGACAAGACAAATCTTGTTTTTGAGGAATATGTTGGTAATGTTTCAACATCTCTGAAAGTTTGTTTGATGGAAGTTAGGAAGTTTGTTAAGGATTTGAAGAAGAATGATGTATGTTTTGTTGTGATTCCTGAAAAATTGAGTGAGAAAATAGTGGATAGTATCCCTGAAGAGGTTGATAAGATACTCGCTGAGTACAAAGAGATCATTTCTAATAATGCACCTAATAGTTTACCACTGAAAAGAAACATTGATCATTGTATGGAACTAATTAGGTAGAGCTAGTTTACTAAATAAAGCACCACATCGGTTGATACCTACGAAGAATCAGGAACTTAACTAACAAATCCAAGAATTATTGCAGAAAGGTTTGATCTGAGAAAGTTTGATTCCATGTGTGGTACTAGTCATATTGGCACCTAAGAAGAATGGAGAGTGGTGAATGTGTACTAATTCTAGAGCAATAAACAAGATAATAGTGAAATATCAGTTTCCTATATTGAGAATGGATGACATAATGGACAATTTAAGTGAAGCAAAGTATTTTACAAAAATTGATTTAAAAAGTGGATATCATCATATCTGAATTAGAGAAGGTGATGAATGGAAGATTTCTTTCAAAACAAGAGAAGGTTTGTATGAGTGATTGGTTATGCATTTTTGTTTAACTAACACACTGAGTACTTTTATGAGATTGATGAATGAAGTTTTGAAGAAATTATTGAGTAAATTTATGATTGTATACCTAGATGACATTATGATATTCAGTGAGACTAGAGAAGAACATTTTTTGCACATTAAATAGGTTGCAGAGATTGAAAGAAAAAAAGTTGTTGATTAATTTGAAAAAGCATTCCTTAATGAAAGAAGAGATTATATATTTGGGATTTGTGATTTTAGATGATGGTTTGAAAATGGATCCTGAGAAGGTTGAATCTATTTTGAATTGGCCTACAACTAAAAATGCTAGTGAGGTAAGATCATTTCATGGTAAATAGTAAGTTTTTACTGAAAGTTCATCAGAAATTTTAGTTCAATTTTTAATGCTATGAATGAGACTATGAAAGGCAATAAAAGAGAATTGAAATGGACACATGGAGCTGATAAAAGTTTTATGACTTTGAAGAAAAAGGTTGTTGAATTGTCTGTGTTAGCTTTACCTAATTTCAACAAGGTATTTTAAGTGGAATGTGATGCAAGTGGTAGTGCAATAGGAGCTATTTTGAGTCAAGAAGGTAAACCTGTTGCTTTCTTTAGTGAGAAATTGAATTATGTAAAAATAAAAGATTCTATACATAATAAAGAGTTCTACAATATTTTTCAAGCCCTAAAGAAATGGAGAGATTATTTTATACCAAGTGAATTTGTGTTATATACTGATCATAAGGCTTTATGGTATTTGGGTAGTCAGAATAAGTTGAATCAGAGACATATGAAATAGGTTGAATATTTGCAGAGTTATACATTTATGATAAAACATAATACTAGAGTCACTAACCGAGTTGTTGATGCATTGAGTATAGGAAGATATTTAATAATAGAGATAAGAATTGAAGTTCTTAGTTTTGATGACATAAAAAATTTGTATGAAACTAGCCCTGACTTTTCTAAGCCATGGAGAAAGTGCAGAGCACCTATTCAAGATCAATCGTACTAAATGGGAATACTATTTTATTTAATAATCTATGTTGTTTAAAGTTATTCAATTGTGTATAATGAGAGGATCAATGAGAACTAATTTTACAAAGAAGAAACATAATAGTGGCTTGGCTGGACATTTTGGCATTGACAAAACATTGAATTCTCTTAAAGAGAAATACTTTTAGCCACAGTTGTATAAGGATGTTAAGTATTTTTTGAAAATTTGTGGAGTTTGTCAAGTTGCAAACGGAGTAAGTTAGAATACTCAATTGTATACACTGATTTCTATTCTTGAGAGACCTTGGATAGATATCAGTATGGATTTTGTTCTTGGCTTACCGAAGACAGCAAGAGGTAATGATTTTATATTTGTTGTTGTGGATAGATTTTATAAGATGGAACATTTCATACCCTATAGAAAAACATCAGATGCAATGCATATAACATATCTTTTCTTTAAGGAAATTGTCAGATTGTATGGATTAACGAAGAGTATCATCTCTGACCGAGATAGTAAGTTTGTTGGTTATTTCTGGAAGACTATTTGGAAAAGGTTGGGTATCGAGTTGAGGTATAGTTCTACATTTCACCCACAGACTGATGGACAAACAAAAGTTATAAATAGAGGTTTGGGTAATCTGTTGAGATGCTTAGTTGGAGATAAACTGAGTAATTCAGATTCTATGTTTGCACATGCAGAGTTTTCATACAATAAATCAATGAATAAGAGTATTGTAAAAACACCTTTTGAGATTGTTAATGGCATACAACTAAGAGGTATATCAAATTTGAAAAATATTGTTGGTGAAGAAAAGAGAAGTGTTGAAGGAGAAGAATTTTCTAAGTTCATGAGGACATTGCATCACAAAGTGAAGCATAAGTTAGAACATAGTAATAAAAATTACAAGGAAAAAATAAAGAAATCAAGAAGACAAGGATTTTGCAATTGGGGATGAAGTAATGGTTCATTTCAAGAAAGTAAGATTTCCTATGGGAACCTATGGAAAATTGAAGATGACTAAATCTGGTCCCTACAAGATATTGAGGAAGTTCGACAGTGGAAATTCTTATGAGATTGAATTACATGATGACATGGATATATCACCTATATTCAACATTGCAGGCTTGCACTAGTATCATGAACCTAATGAAGAAATGACAGTACTAAATGATTATCCTTAAAGGCACACAGAAGGAGTTGAGCATATTTTGGAACAAAGAGTTTGCAAAAGCACAAGAGGAAAAGAGTACATGGAATATCTAGTAAAATGAAATAACAAACCAATCAAAGATAGTTCATGGATCACACAATATAAGTTGGATTCATCTCAGGTTGTACTTATTGCATGATTCAAAGAATCATCTCAAAACAACCCCAGATGTCTAATGCAAGAGCATCTCAGGTTATTATCAATCTTGTATCACCAAAAATAAGTTAGAGTTTCTAGATATGCTTGGCAAATTCTTTTGGGCTCTCGATGATGTATTCATGTTTCCACCCACGGGGCTTGGTTGCTACTCAATTCCTTCGTTCACCGAGTTAACTTCATGTTTCTTAGTAATCTTGTTCATCGAGTGGTTTATTTTGGATTTCAATTGAGGATGAATTATGCATGAAATTTTTGTCACAATATTAATGGTTATATCGATCATTGGGAAGCATGTGGACCTAGATCTAGTCATTTTCTTCTCCAATGATGGATCTGAAGGCTGACTTGTCTCCATAGCCTCTTGTATAAATAAAGAAATATGTTGTAGTTGTAGGTTTCAATTTTGGGGGAAGATAGAAGTTAGGATCTAAAAATTAAATCCTCACATGTTGGAGTATTATTGTAATTGAATTCTGATTGTAATTGGTCATAACCAGGGAGGCATTATAGCCTAGAATGGATGACGTTATTGATAAATAATATATGAAGTCTTTGCATTCTCTCTCTCTTTTTTCTTGTGTTATTGCTTCCATGGTATGTTTCTGAAAGGAGATTGGTGATTAGGGTGTGCCTATGGACCCTCTCCCCATACTCCCTTGCATCACTAATAATGAATCTTTGAATCTCTTTCTCTTATTGTTTGTATAGTCTTAAATTATAAGCACCTATTTTTATAGAATTTATAGATTATTTTGGACCCATTTTAGTAATTTTCTATCGTAGGATTCCATATACCACTTAAAACATGCCTAAATTCAAATATGGGTCCTCCATTCCTATTAATATTTCTTAAACTTGAGGCTAGCCTTTATTTTTAACCGTGTTCCTTTATTTTTCATCCAATTCCATAATTCATTTCACCTAGACTTTTTATAGGGAAATTTGGTCTCATGGTTAGCCTTCTTAATGTTAACTCCCTGAAACGATGTCATACATGTATATAAACCTCCTATCTCTCCTTATTTTACATCATCAATGTATTATCAAGCATCTGTGACACAACTATTATTTTTAAATCATTCAATATAGCAGGTGTGAGAAATAAAATCAAGAAAATCAAGAGCCATCATGTTCAAGAAATTCAAGCCTCCATTCCTCTCAAGCAATCAAGGTGTTTTCTTCCATCCATCTAACTTCTCTTCCTAATTGAAGGAGAAGAAAAGGAGTTTTCTATCAAGGAAGGAGATCCAAATTCATCCTTGAGTCATCTCTCTCTTCTCCATCAACATTTTTTGTTGATTAGAACATCTATTCCATTAGGTTTTTTATTTTATGATTTCCTTCTCAAATTTTGTGTTTAGTCAAAGGTATTGCATCAACATATTTGATCTCATTTAAAGAAGCATTTCTATTAACAAGGTGTAATATACTTTGTTGTCTAGCTCTAGTGTCTATTACATGATATCATGCTTTCCTTTATTTTATTTTATTTTATTTAAAGGTTCATTCCTAAATAAAGGTACATGTTTTTTATTAAGGTAAAAATAGGTTTTGAATGGGCTCTGAAACCATATACAATCAGTTTTTGAAGGGAACCGTAACCCTATGCAAGACAATTGAAAGATAGGAAGAATAAGCATAGACCTAAGTGAGACAACTGGGGGAAGAAGATAAACTTTACAGAGCCCCCCAGCAAAGATTACCAGTAGAACTACCAGCAGCTCCAATCTAGCAAAATAATAGCAGCCAAAAGAAGGATAAACACTAAGGCTCTAGCTGCTCAAAACCAATAGAGTAAACCCAAAGCTTTACATCAACAAAAAATAACTAGGATTTTTAGGCTCCCCAAACTAGTAATATGGGTTTTGATGGCTCCCATAACCGGACTGGGTTTTAACTTGGGACCCAAAACCAGCATGGGAATAGAGAGGATTCCCATTACAATAACCAACTGATCTAATAGACAGACCAAGCCACCCTATCAGAACCAAACTAGAGAAAAAATAACAGCTTAAACTTATGAACAAATAAAACTTGAGTTGGGCCATTACATCAGGGTTTTGAAAGGCTCCCCCAACCTTCAACAGAGAGATGGGATTAAGAAAGACTCCCCAAACCACAACCTGCCAGGAGAAAGAAAAAACAAGCAAAGATCTCTGAAAAAATGAACTCCCTCCAACAAAGACCGAGCTCACCAACAATACTCCTTCCCACCTCTTTCATCCAGCAACGAGCCACTTCAGTAGGCTAAGCCTCCACCTCAAAAGGAACTTCCACCTCAATAGGAAGTGGGAAAGAAGAATAAAGAAGGAAAGAATAAAGGTACATGTTATGTTATAGGTTGATTTCCTTTATTCAACCTTCTTCCCTATTTTTTTGTCCATCGGTAAATATTACTGAACCACAAGATCAAGATTGGGAAGAATAGGTACCACCGGATATTCTCCAATTTTAAGGTAGAATTTTCTAGTATAGGATTCCATTGGCTACCTCTTTCTAGTATAGGATGAGTTTTGGCCTATTCTTACCACATTCATCTTATATTTTACTCACAAGTCAGTTCCAAACACTTTCTTCCAAATATGCAACTTTACTCTAAATATTAATCTATTTTTATCTATAATTGAACTAGTTTCTACAACTTACTTAATTAGGTGCTTTAATAACACTAATTTACAAGTTTCTCTTGATCAATAACATCTATTTAGAAAAGAACCATTATTTCTATTTAACGCTTGAGTCTCCTCTTGAGCCTATTGGTGGCATATTCCCTTCAAATGTATAGTTACTAAAAAGGAAGGTAAATCATCGACTTGTTATTTGCATCACTTTTCTTTTCCATTTATAGATTTGGTTGTTAGGTTTTAAAGAGATATTAGCAATAAACAATATTAAGATAATACAAAAATAGAGAAGACAAAAAGACAAATAACACTGAGATTTAATGTGGTTTACACAATATGGGCTACATCCACTAGAAATAACTACCCACTTACTTTATTATCCATTGAAGATAAAATTATAGGATGATCCATTTTACATTATATGACTACTTATTTATAGGCCCTTTAGGTGGTTTACAATATCCATTAACAATTTAACCCTTAAAAATGTTTTACATGTTAACCTAGGAAAAAGCTTGATGAGTCATCTCATGGTGAGTGTGTAGTACTCTTCTAATCAATCACCCCAAACCAATAATCTCCTAGTTGGGGACTGATAAAGCTCCACACTAAATTTAATATCCCACTTGGAGATTGATCCTATAGCAACAATGTTAGCTTTGAACCTTCCACTAAAATGACACACCTAAACTTGATTGTTTCTCATCTCCACTTTGATCTTGATATTTAAGATCAATAGAAATTGAGGAGTAAGTTAGTTTCTCTCTAGTTACTACCTTTGTGAACATATTTGTAGGATATATGCTAATATCTATCCTCTCTAGCTTCAACTATCCATCCTCTAAAATTGAGTGTATGAAATGATACAAAAGATGAATGTGTTTTGTCTTAGAGTGAAGGACAAAGTTATTTGCAAGGTGAGTAGAACTATGATTGTCATTGTACTATTCTATTGGGTCTTGTCCAATTTCTCCATAAATATTTATAAGAAAATCATCTCCTTACTATCCTCTGTAGAAACAACATATTCTACTTTTTTGGTTCAAAGTGCTACAACCTTTTGTGATCTAGAAATACAATGAAGCATTGTTCCTCCTATTATAAAAACATACCATGTAGTGCTCTTTCTTCCATCACGATCTCTTGGAAAATTTGAATCTACATAATTTGTAAAGTAGAATGGACAAGTCCAAAACATAAAGGTTGAGTTGTCGTAGGTCTCTCAAATGCCTAAAAATCCACTTTATTGCATTCCAATGCTCTTTTCTAGGATTGTTCATATACCTTCTCACAACTCCCACTACATGTGCAATATAGGGCCATGAACACACCATGACATACATCAACCTGCAACTGTTAAAGAGTATGGAACCTTATACATGTAATGCATGTCCTCCTATGTCTTGGATTCATCACTTTAAACACTTTTTTCCTAATCCCCTCTCTTATACTTTCATTCATCAACATTTATCTTGGACAAATCAAGCTTATTCAACTATGTTGGATCTCATTTTGCATTATATTCATTGATTTCATGAGTTTTTTATTAGAAATTATTTCAATATCTTAGATGTATCCCTCATAGCTTCGTCTCGATATAATCATCTTCTGCATCTCTTATAAAATCTTTTTGTAATCAATTAATCAACATAAGACATGCCTCTAGTTATAAGAATGAACCTAAGAAGCCTAATATTGTTGTGTAAATTTGCCAAGGTGTCCTTCAATCACACCAATAGATGGTTGTAATTGTTCAATGCGCTAAAACCCATCTCAACTAGAGTCTAGAGATTAACCTAACATTGAAGACTTGACACATGCTGGTGTGAGAATTTGAGTAGAGACATAGAAGTTCCACCATGACTATAATTGTTGGAGTTATGGAGTTCACACTCATAAATTAAATAGAAGATGCTTAAAGAATTAAATTATAGTAGTGAATTGAGGAAAGAAATAGTAGTGACTAAGGGTTAGTTATTAACATCATCTAAAAAACAGAGATATGATAATTATAATAATGTATGAAAGAATGAATTTTTGTTTTTTAAAACAGTGAATCACAACTATGAAACTAGGCTCACATCAATTAGTACCTTCAAACATGTGCATTATGTAAAAAAAAATTTATTAGATGATTTGAAAATAGTATTAAAAAAAAAATCTAAAAAAAAATTATTTCAAACACTTAATTATAATTAAACAATTAATAATAACTTTATGCATTATTTATAGAAAAATATGTTAATATTTTTTCTATATTTCCTAGCCAAATCTAACCTTTACATGCTTATGAATTACAACTTACAAACTTTTAAAAAATAAAAACTGTGAATAAATTCATAGGTAAATCCAATCCTTCGTAAATTACACAGAAGACTACAATATTTGAAACAAAAAATTAACCTAAAAAATACTAACAAGGGTTCCAAGGCTGCGAAGTTCTTGCCAGAGACTGAAAGAACAGTTTTGATTTTATGAGATTTTGTTCACCAAATCTATCTGAATCAGTGGCCTGAATTTGGGTAGCCCTCAACGGGTCTGGATTTTGCGGAGTTCTCTTGGAAAGGGCAAATTCATTGCCTATGATGCCATAACCATTCATTATCTTCGTGCTTCTGTAGATGGAATTAGTAGTGTCTGAGTAGTGACATTAACTTCCCAGGGATGCACACCCAAAAAATCTTCTAGGTTTGGGCCTTCTCTATCTCCATTAATGGACAATGATATATTCTGCTCACTGCAGCTGCCTGACTCAAACATGGATAGATCGTAATCTATCATGTGCTGTTGAGATCGCACGTCTGGATCCAAGTCCATGCTTTGAGAATTCTCCAAGCCTTTGTACATGCCAATCTGACAAAAAACGTTGTAGATATAAATCATAGAAAAATATGAATTATCGTAAAATATGCTCTACATATGAACATTTTGGAAAAGCAATATGGTCCAAGTTCACATATGTCAATTATCCTCTGTAATACCAGTCCAATTTATTTATTTAGACTGTTCTAACTTTGTGCAATGTGGGTTATGGAAATAAAAGTTGAATGCATAGAGATAGAATGATCCCTTCTCTTATTCAACAATTTAAGAAATCTTTAGTAGTATATAAATGAGAAAATCTCTCAATGGTCGCAGATAAACAAAAGAAGAAGAAAATGGATAGGTCTAGGGCACCATGGATAAAGTTAACAAAGCTGTTATATCAATGGCCTGCTAGAAGAGCCTATAGCTCTTGGCACCCTAAAACAAATATATCTTTGTCATAGCAGCTAAAAAAAAATTACCATGGTTGGAAAAGTTGTGATCAAGGTCCGAAGTTTTACAAGCTAGCCCGTCATTTTCTTAATGATTTTAAGAGTTAGAGAAAAAGTTCATTGTGATAAGGAAGGTAGAGCACCTTTGAAGCGTCAAGTAGAATGCTTAGAAACATGGAAACATTGTCAGATCTTTGTATGAATGTTTCATGTAACAACAATAGTATAATGTCATGTACTCGGAATCCTATTTTTTTATTCCCTTTTCAGAAAAATGTCCTCAATAACTCATCCATGCATAAAAAGATATATTGCAGTACTAGGTTATTCTTGGAGACTCGTTTAAGAGTACCTAGCTCTTGAATTACCCACTTGCACCTACTGGGCGCAGGAGTACAAAGTGTTCCATGTAAACATGTATTTCTTGTTTCACTCTCAACACCCATTATAGCAGTGCGGGATCAAGGAACCAAAACCTTATTTCAGGATTGTTAGAAGATTCTAGTAATTTCTACCAAGAACTTTGCGGGTTAAGATGGAATTTTCCAGAATAGTAATTATTTAGTAGTTTCCATAAATTTACACCTTCTAGAAGGGTTTCCAGAAATTTCTCTAGAGGCCTCCAGCTGGATTAGGGATTAGGTAAAGTTTCTAATATTATATTTAGAATGTTCTAGAAATGTATGTCCAGTACGAGAAAATATTCTAGAGTTTTCTATGTAACTTCTAAGCCTTCTATAAAAAGGCATTTTGTAATTGTGTTTCAAGCAAACAATAAAAATGGATTTATGTGCAGCAGCACATTTATAATTTCTGTGTATTTATTAACAAATCTGTGTTTGTATTTTTTTTTGGTTTGAGGAGTGGATCCAATCCATCCTCCCCTACAAGGATTTAACAGCCAAAAGTGTGAAAACCAAAAAAAAGAAAAAACAAATCTGCAGAAAAACTTACCACTGAATTTGACAAGAGTTAGCATAAATTCAAGCCAAGCAACTCGATCACAGAAAATGTTCCACAGCCCCAGAAACAGCAAGCACACAGAGAAGACAGCACCAAGGTGAACGCTGCAATAATATTGCACAGCAGAGCCGTACATAGTTCATAACCATCGAACACATCTCACTTGCATGAAAAAACCCTAAATGCGATTTGTTTTCATATTTTCATTGTTAATGTCCAGCCCCTGCAACGACGGTAATCCCTAGGACTGAACACTGCAAAACACTATTTTAGCTTTCTTCAAAATCAGTGCGTTCTCTTCTCTTGATTTTGGGACGACTCCTGCAAAGTGCAAACCTCCTGCAAAGCTAATCACAGGTGAACAAATAACTTTACAGGAAAATATCCCATAATGAATGTGCAGGTTTGTCATAGTATATGATGAAACATAAATTTATATAACAAATCCTACATTCTGATTGGTTGTGGGAATAAAGATTAATAACTGTTTAATGTTTAAGGCTTCACTATAGTTTCCTGCCCTGGCACGAACTAAATATGCATTTGTTGAACACTAGCAATTCTATTACACGAAACACATTGGTGATTAGTGGAATTCCACCGTTGGTTTAGTCTCTATGATGAGGCCATTCCCAAAGTACATGTCTTTTGAATTGGAAAAGATTTTTCAAATATAAAGCAACACCTACAATTAGTTTAAACGCTATCTCACACAACTAGTAATAATTTTGCAATTTTCCAGAGTCTCTTGGCTTGAGGCGAAAGAGTAGAGCGTCATATATCATTCAAGAAGAAAGGCTGAAAATGGATTTTCTACACGAATTACCTGAACAAATATTTGTAGACATTTTACTAAGAATGTCATATAAATGTCAATTAAAATTTAAGCACTTGTCAGAACCAGCAAAGGAAATAATGGAAAGTTCCCAATTTTATCAAGATAGAATGAAGTTTGAGCTGACCAATAACTACGTATGTTTGGTTGAGACTACTGAAATATCCCTATACGATCCTATTCTTCAAACATATATACTTATGGCTCCTCTCCCCACTGGATTTCAAGCCTCCTGGGGAACTCAAATTATAAGTGTTAATCATAAGATTGTTTTGCTCAACCTGCAATATAATCACAATTCTTGTACAAAGATTTTGATATATGATTTATTATCCAATACATGGAAGCAAGGTGCTGAATGTCCCAACCTCAGATCTCATTACGATTTCGCATGTTGTGCCTCACCTGAAGGATCCATTTACACTGCAGGAGGACTTCATGCAACGCATGGTGTACTATGTGAAGCATCAGTTTACAAAGTAGATGAAGACAAGTGGGAGCTTCTTCCTAATATGCATCGAGAAATTGGCTACTCGAGTGGTGTTTTTATTGATGGAATGTTTTATGTCATTGGCGTTCCGGAAGACGGAACTCAAAGATTTGATCCCAACACAGGAGTATGGACAACACTAGATAACATGTGTTTGCAAAAGCATCAAGGTGCTCTTTATGCTTTTGGACGACTAATTGCGTTTAAGAGCGATGATATCGATGAATATGATTGGGAGGAAAATGTGTGGAGACAATTAGATCGTATTCCTGAAAATCTTGATTTTGATCTTGCGACAGTGTGGTGTGATGGAATTTTCTTTTATAGAGATTTTCGGCAACCATGTTTTTATTTCTATAAACCTAGAGCAGCTTTATCTGATAGGTGGACTCCTGTTAACGTATATTATCCCGGAATCAAAATCATGTGTATGACCACAATAGAAATTTAAACTTTCTGTTTTAGTTTCACCATACAGTTGTATCATTTGTTCTTATTCATGTGATAAACTAAAAAATAAATAATAAGGAATTCTTGTTTTATGACAATTTTCAGAAATATTATTTTTTCTAAAATTTAATAATTGTAAATATGCTTTATATAAATTTGATTTATAATTTATATATAGATAAAATTATATAATTCGCATTATATTTATGTCTTTCAAGTCTCTGTAAAAAGAAAATCATGGAGAATCAGAGTCAAATGACTTAATTGTCGGAAAAATTGGTCTCGACAAATAGTAGACTTTGTTTCTTCCATACTAAGGGTTTAAGAGTATTTATTACTATTTTATTTTATTTTTATAAGTTTATCATCAAAACTATTAAAAAATCTAATTTACAAAAACAAATCTAAAACATTAATCTAAAATCATAAAATTGCTATTAGTGAAATAAAAAACTCAATTAAAATAACTATTTGAAACTCTTTCCATAGTTAGTGATCAGTGCCCACCTGAACCGATAATCAATTCTCTTTAGAGATCGGTGAGGTTCGCATGAAAACAGCACAGCGGTATCTTTCCAGATCGGCGAGCGACATTTTCTGCGACCGTATTAATGAAATGGAAAAAGCCTGGAGTGTTAGGGATGTTTCTATTTTCTTCTTGTCATTGAAGCCAAAAATTGAATCACAGGGTATGGAAACCATCAAAGCATATATTTTCAGGCACTCGGGATTCCTTCCTCACGCTGAAAACAGCAACCAATAATTCCATTTTGAGGGCTCGTAAAATATTGTTAGGAAGATCTAGATTGGCTCAATGGCATAAAGTCAGGGGATGCACGACATGGGAGTTTGAGGGATGATGATAGCAAACGCTCCACTCGCAAACTCTCATAGTTTGCAGAAAAATAGTAACCCTGACTCTATGCCCCCATCGGATTAATTGGCATCCCTCTACAAACGAGCATGGTGGAAATGTTTGTAGTTTCTTTGGTGTTAATATTACTAATCAGAATCGAGATCCCATTAGGGCGTTCTCTTCAAAACATAATTCTGAATCACAAAGGAAAGCATATGGAACATTAAATGATATCCGTAGCAGCTCGCAATTGAAATCTGGGAGCACGGTAAATTCTACAAACCCTGGGTTGGAAAAGTAGGGAGATGCAAAGGATTTGACCCAATCTTGTCTACCAATCCCTCAAGTTCACGTATTGGGTGATGAAAATAATTGGTCAGGGCATGATCTTAATACATTGGGTGTCATTATTAAAGTTTGAGATGAATCTATCATATTGTCCAAACTCTATAAGCATATGCCTTCATGCATACTTGTATGGTCTTTTATTTTTTCAAGTATTATAGGTTGATACTTTTGTCATTCTTTTCAATTTGGAGGATGCAAAAACTAAGGCTTTTTGGAGCAAAATTATTGTGTGTTGGGTAACAATGTTATATGTGTTTTTCCTTGCAAACCTCTCTTTCAATTGAATCGTCTTTTATATGATGTCTTTCCTCAGTGGTTTTTCTTGCATGATTTTCTTTATGAGTTTTGTGATCTTAGTATAACTAAGTCAATTATGAATTCTTTTAGCTACTTTATTTAGGTTGATTATGTTACGATTGAGGGTTGTCTTTCTTTAAAATTTTGTGCTCTGATTTCAAATTCTTCAGTTATTCTCTGTCTCGTAAGATTGAATCCCCTTTTGGTTCATAAGATTAGGTGATTGTGAAGGATAGTAGGGCCTCCTTGAAAGATAATATTGTTATAGATTCAGAATTTCTTTTTATAAATTTAAAAAAAGGTTTTTCAAAGGATCCTTACTATGCCTTCAAAGTCTCGTCTACCCAAGAAGGCTTTCTTTGATGATTCAAATTTTGAACAACTAGGGTCCCCTTCTTTTAATCCAAACATCAACAAAAAATCATTTACACAGATTCCCCCTCTTCCTCATAATGAGCACACTTAGATTTTTCTTTTGATAATTCACCTCATCATGTTGTTCATACTTTTACTTCTTTCGTCCTTTCTAATGTAACACCACCCAAATTGTCACCTTTCATTGTTGAAGATGCTAACATTTTAGATGATACCTCCACTTCTTTGGCTCCTTCTGATTCCACAAAAGATGCTCACTATTCACTTGAGTTGCACTATGTCAATAACTTTTTTGAGACATCTAATAAACTTCATCCATCCACTGATTGAGATGGGGATGTTTCTACTAATACATTGGGCTTTAAGGATGTTGTGATTATAACACCTAAAGCTCTCTTAATCTCTAAGGTGCATAATATTGTTGGAAAAATAAGTCTAAGCATATCACAGTCTACATCACCTTCTCTTTCTCTCAACACCAATAATGTATTCGCTTCATCTAACCTCTCTTCTCCTCACGTTGAAGATATGTTTAAATCCTGTGGTTTGTAATTTGTTAATTAAGTTTTGAGATATTAATGATAATTTTTTAAGGGGTCCTAGACCTCCTGAGGTATCTAATAAGGGAACACTCTAATGGCATCTAGAACATCTACTTTTAAGGATAATGATTTGTAGCCTCCCACCAAACTTCTTCAGAAACCTTCTTCCTATGCTCTAGGCTATAAAAACCTTGATTCTTTATCAAGGAATGAGATGCATGAAATTTTGAAAAATAAATTCAATTAAACCATATTCATAGGCACTTGCATCTATCATGGTTAATTATAAGGATGATAATACATTAATTCTAATATGTCATGTTTTCATGTGTCCTTACATTATACAACTTTCAAGGGATTATCAATTAATACTAGTGAGGTTAGCACTATCTCTCATACTCATAAACTTGATAAACATGATTATCTTAATACTCAAGATGTCGATGAGTCCTTTGTTCTTAAGGATACCCTAATCATAACTCTTGAAGCCCACTTAATTTTAGAGGTGTAGGAAATTGTTGACAAAAGCTAATGTGGTTCTAACTAATGAAGTTATGAATTCTATGATTGAAAGTTTTGACAATAATTTGTCTTGGTTACAATGCAAGGGGGAGATACCTTTAACCACTAATCCCTATGATATTTAATCTCCCAACGAAGATTCTCAGCTTCATGATGTTAATATGGAATTTGTTTCTCTCTCCAAAAATTCCTCTTAGGTATGATCTCAGCCATCTTCTCTCATCTTTCAATTTCAGTCAATAAAGAACTCTCCTAGGTCTTCTAATAAGTGGAGGGGAAGGTCTACAACCAATAGTAAATTTCAACATGAAATTGATGTAGGAATACAAGCTACTCTATTCTCACTTATTATTTCTAGGAAAAAAAGGAAGAAACCTTCATTTAATCCTCCTTTATACTTTAGAAAGGCATTATATGACTAAGAGAAATTTACAGGTTGAGTATGCTGCGGATGGATCTTTGCCTATTGAAAAGTCTTAAACGAAGAGTGGAAGAAACTCTTCCCCTCAAGGATAATGAGGACTATGTCATGGAATGTTAGGGGCTTAAATTCCCACAACAAAAGGTGCATTATCAAGTTAGATAAAATAAAATTTCACATCTCCATGCTTCAACAAACCAAACTATTAGCTCAATTTGTCTCTTAGTTTTTTTCTCATTGGAAATCTTGGAATGCTTTTAATTATCCTACTTATGGCACTTCTAGTGGCCTCACAATTTTATGGGATGCAAGTAAGGTTTCTATTCATTTGGTTTCTAATTCTATAAATTGGATGTTAGTGCTAGTTAATAGTTGTTGTTCTAAAATGAAGTTCTAGTTGTTCAATGTATATGGACCATTAACTATTACTAATAAGATTAAACTTCAAAATCTATTATGAAATCTGAATTATGTTTTAAATGGGGAATTTATTATCTTAGGGTTGGGGGGAGGGATTTTAATTCCATTTTTAGTAATGAGGAAAAAAAAGGCGATTATCCCTTCCAAGAAAGTTATGAATGATTTCAACCAATTCATCTTTAATAGTAAGCTGATGGATTTATCTCCTAAACAAGGATGCTTCACGTAAACAGCTATAAGATCTTATTTTTCTTATTTTTCATAAAAACTTGATCATTTTCTCATCTTTGATAAGTGGCTTACTATTTATAATTACTTATATTCCTCAATTCTTCCAAATTTTTGATCAGATCACTTTTCAGTCTTATTAGATATAGTGGAACAAAACACTTACATAAAAGGATCTTTCAAATTTGAACCTACATGGTTTAGCGATTCCTACTTCCTCCCTTTGCAAAAAACATGGTGGGAGAATATTCTATTTATTGAAGGTTTTCACTTATATCATATTATTATGAAGCTAAATTATATATGCAATGGATAAAGGAATGAAATATTAACCAATTTAAAAATATTTTTCAAGAAAAGTAATGATCAGAATTAGAGTAGGCTGATGTAAATAATCATATCATCAATTATGGAATGTGTCAAAAAACTTTTCTTCTTGAAAAGGAACTGGAAGAATCTCTTGAGGAAGTCCTCTTAAGGGAGGGAGTCTATTGGAGATAGAAGTCTCAGGAACTATGGTTCAATGATGGTGATTAAAACACAACATTCTTTAATGTCTCTACAAAGTTGAAGAGTTTTAAAATCAAAATTATGGATATTGAGAGTGAATATGGTATTTTGCAAGGTGAAGATGAAATTGCTAGAGAAGAAATTTTATTTTTCAAGATCCTTATTATCAATGAACCTATTGAAAAAAAAAAAAAAATCCTTAGTGTGATACCCATCACATATCTTAGGTTTTGGTAATCTTAATCTATTCTCCCTTTTCACTCTTGAAGAGTTGAAAACAACTGTCAATCTATGGCCCCAAACATGGCTTCAAGATCTGATGGCTTTATGATGCTTTATTCTCTAGAAGTCATGGGAGTTTTTAGGATCAAACATTTTGTTTACTCTAGAAGAATAAATGAGGAATAAAACCATGAAAAGGGAATTAAGAAACACTTGGATGTCTCTCATCCCTATAGTAGGTAACCTATACTAGGAGTTTTATTTATTTTAGACCAACATCTTTATGTAAAACTTTATATAAATTAATACCAAGTCTATCTCCTTAAGAATGACTACAGTTATTCATAATATCATCTTTGAGGAATAGGGAGGTTTTTTTCCATGTAGTGAAACTTTCGAGGGAGAAATTATTTCTCATTAAATATTATATTCTATCTCTATGGAAAAGTAATCCACTATTATTCTTAAAATAGACATGATAAAGGCTTATGATAGGTTTAATTGGAAGTTTCCTCTCCCTATACTCCAAAGATTTAGCATTCACAAGAGATGGATTAAATGAATTTCTTCTTATGTCTCAACCCCTACATTTTTTGACATTATTAATGATGTCTCAAGGGAATTTTCTTTGTCTTCTTGGGGGATAATGCAGGGTGATCTCCTTTCCCTCTTTTTCTTAGTTTTAATGGAAGGACTTATCCATGTTATTAAAAATAAAAATATGTTATCTATTTGGAAAGGGATTAAGGTTCGTAATTTAGCTGAGATTTATACCCATAAATTGTTTGTTGATGATACATTATTATTTGGTTAGGAATGAATTTACATGAACCTCGTGCCATCAAATATATTATAGATGATTATTCTTCCTTTTTGCACCAATGAGTAAAGTCACAAAAGTCAAAATTATTTTATATTAATGTTTCTCTTTTGGTTTAGAAATAACTTTATCACTTTTGGGGGTTTGCAATGGGCTCTTTTCCTTGCAAATATTTAGATATTCCCCCTTTTACAAGGTCTAAAAAGAACACCTTTTGGGAGAAAATTATTTTTTCCATCTTTAATAAGGTCATGTCTTGGAAATACAAATGGTTGACCTATTTAGGGAAGATCATGATGATTAAATTAGTCTTGAATGCAGTACACATTTACTTTATGTCAATTCTTAATATTATAAGAAAATCAGCTGAGGAGTTGCAATTAGTCCTTAGGTATTTTTGCGGGCTAATAATGTTATCCAAAGGACAAAATGCCCCTTCTAGGTCAGGCCAAGGTTTACCTTCCTAAAGAGAATATGGGGGCTTGGATTCAATATTTTTCCCTTCAACATAAATACTCTAAATACTTGGATTCACCAGCAAGGGAGAGATTATTTACCACCACGTCTTTACCTAAGGGTTCTAAAATTTTGAATTTTATCTCATTTTGTAGGTATCTTATACTTCCTTTTTTATCTTGTTTGATATGTGATGGCATTAAAGCTCATTTTTGGAAGGACTCATGGAACAATTTCCCACCTTTCGTAAAAATTTTAGATTGGTCCCCTTTGGAGATAGTTATACCCTTCCACTGGCTTGCCTCATACCAAGAACCAAGCCTAAAGCTTCACGAAAAAAATCATAGATTGGTTTGCATGTCTTGAAACTAAATGCATCTTTTAATCTTCACAAAGACCTAACATTCCCAAAAAGGATGGTCATTTCCATGGTGGAATGTCAGGTTATTTACATTTATTTCCAAAACCCTCATTTGGGCTGCTTCCTAGACCAATCAAAGAAGATGAAGTATGGATTCCTTCTTGACGGATTCAAGAGAACTACAATCCAATTGGATAAAGATGATAACTCATCAACCTACATAGACATACACAAAAATTGTCAACTCCAATCAATAAAACATTACATGTCACAAGTTACAGCGACAAATAATAAATAAAATTCAGAACACTAAAGAAAAAATCTCCTTCATTCAATGCCCGACCCCACTATTGCATCTTCTCTCAAGTTATTTGACCAAATAGAACTCAATTCCATCAATTTTAGCCAACTTTTGAACTTCCTAGCTGTTAAACCACTAGGAAGAAACTTCTTGACAATTTGCAAAAGTTTCTTATGACAACATTTAAGTGATTTTACAATTTTTTGGACATTTTTTACATTTGTCCCATTAAGTAACTTTTTAGCTTCCTAATCCATCCAAGAGACCTAAGAACACCTTAAAACAACATTGTGGATTATTTTACATGATTTAGGATAGTTTGAGCATTGTTGACCAAACGTGACCTAATAGACCCAAATTGCCCAACTAGGGTAATTAGGTTTTAAGTTGTATGAAACATAGACAAGAATCAAAGGCCCTTGGAAAATATGCCTATTGCAAAAAAAAACCAAAATTAGATAAATCATGACGATCCTTGGATGCTCCTGCACCAATCATACATATCCTAGGAAGCTAACAATAGATAGTGATCCAATCTAACTTGAATCAATTGGTCTATAGTTCTCATATTCAACCATGTAAATTTATTCCCTTTCAAGTCAAGATCTAGTATGTTGGAGATTTTTTAGCAGGCCAGTGCTCACTGTATGTTGGTCATTGATGACAACATATTGTAAGTAGCATGCATGGAAGACTTATGCAATAAGCTTTGAGTATATGCAGCATGGACATTTTATCAATATGATATCATGGATGTAGAGGTTAATTGTTAGTACAGACAATTATGTAGCATCTTGTGTCAGCAATGTTCCTGATAGAGTTATAGGTAGTATTCTATGTGTGATTGTTTGTATAGTTATCATAGAGCATTATGCATTTGGATATGTGATGGAGACATTTTATTTATGTTACATTCATGGATGCAGAGTCTGATGTGCAGTAGAAGTGAAGTTATGTAGTCGCTATTCACCAGTTGTAGTTTCTTGTGTTTATCCAAAAGAGCCGACAAAGATTATATTGGTACAAGAGGTGCACCTATCATTTTGGTATGCGTGAATGGATAAGGGATTGGAGAAGAACTAAGAATTTTTTGTTAAGAGTACATGATGTAATTCAGCTTGAGGAGAAAGTATCGGTTCATTTGGTGGAGCTGACAGTGTGTAGTGTGTGTTTACACTTATTGATTTAGACAGGTCCCAATTTGTGTTGTGTGCTTAGTAGAGCCGACTGAGATGTTATTGGAGAGTGTTATTGTTTCTCTAATATGATTTCAAGGTGGTTCTAAGGCCAACTTGATTATATCATTTAGAGGAAAGATACTTATAGCTAGTCATTTGTGATCGCTAGAGGTATGGCATGGAGATGATAGATTAGAGAAGAGCAGAGAGTGCAAAGTATTGTGCCATCAAGAAGAGGTCTATGTGATAGAGAAAATAGAGTGTGTTATTCATTGGAACTGATCAAGATAGTAGGTCTACCTCACAGTTCACCAAGATCCAAATATATTGTGTATCTATTATTCAGAAGGTTGCATCCTTCACCCCTTTGAGCAGTGAGCTCTCGGACAGTGCATCCTCACCCCTAATAGGGTCAATCATAAAAGACTCCTAACAAGTTTCAAGCTTTGATCAGGTCAGTGTAATTATTGCATTGTAAAGATCAACTCCTAAAAGGGTTGTAAGATCTTCTAACAAGGATCTTTATACACTAGTGCATTTTATTTGTGAGTGTTAATTCCCATTGGGGTTTTTACCTATTTGGGTTTCCCTGTAACCAAAATATTGGTGTTGTGTTCAAGTGTTCTTTCATTTTGTTTATGCTTAAATTTTAAGTATACTTAATTGGATAAATAATTGAAACTTGTAGATAATGGATTCACCCCCCCCCCTCCCCCCACTTCTAAGTTATCTCTTGGGACTATTCCTAACATAGTAGGCTTCCTCTAGCCAAGAAATTATGGAGGTCCTACTTGGAGTCAAAGAAGTCAAAAGTACCACCCAATTTTTTCAAGCGAAGAAAAGGAGAATTGAACTCTCCCATCACTATCCAATGATAATTAATGAAGGTATCATATACTATAAGAAGAGAGTCCCGAAAGGCTTTAAGATCATTAATAGTATTAGGGGCATAGACATTAGACAACATCCACTTAGAGTAAGATTGGTTCTCCACTTGAAAGATATATGTTGGGCATGCTTAGACTACAAGAGAAGAGTACCACTCAAATTATTAGGTTTCCACATGACAGCCAGACCATCAGAAGCCCCATTAGTATCCATGGCTTTGGAATGTGCATATGGCCAAATCAAATTACTAATCTTAAGAAAAGGTTCTCTTAAAAATTTGGTTTATTGTAATATAATGATGTCCAAGAGGAGATCCTTTATCATATTTTTGACTAAAATATACTTATGATATTGAGCCCCCTAATGTTCGAAGATAAAACAATCATCTTAAAAAAAATTGAGAGAAGGATTACTCAAGGGTGTTTTGTCTACCATTACCTACATCTTTTATTATTGTCTCTTAATGAATGTCCTTAGTGGGATTTCTACCTATTCTATTAAGGATACCAACATTTTTAGACTTTATAACATTCAAATAGGAATTTAACAAAGAGAAAAATTTAACCTACACCTTTCTGATAGGGGAAAGGTGAGGAGGAGAAACCTAGAGAGAATGAGAAGACAGAGAGGTGGTGTGAGGGGAAAGGAAATGAGAGGAGGTAGGAGAATGGGAATGGGAATGGGAAGATAGGAGGAGAGGGAGAGATTTAAGAAACAAGGGACTTGAGAGGGTCACAAAGGAAGAGGGGGCAAAGGGGTAAATAGAGGGAACCATCTGAAGATCCACTATAGCAACCTATAGGTGGTCCACCACCAAGGATACCTTGGACAACATCAATAGATTTTTAGGGTCAGGAAGACCTACCTCTACACCCTCACCAAGGTGATCACAAGTAGAAAACTTCAATAGACCTTGAGGAATGAAAAAACTAGTATCCACACCCTTGTCAAGAATAATGTACAGTTAGCACCAAGAATCCCTGCACCCAGGTTGGGAAAAGAAGGGGTTGCATAAGGAGAACTATCTTTACCCAAAACCCCAGAACTCTTCAAACCCTTAGGATACTCCAACCTAAAATGCTAGCATCCTAACAGGGTCCAAACTTTGACCAGGTCACTATACTTATTCCATTAGAAAGATCAACTCCTAACAGGGTTGTAAGATCTTCTAACAAGGATCATTATACACTAGTGCAATTTATTTTTGGGTGTTAATTCCCACTAAGTATTTTACCTATTTGGGTTTCCTTGTAACCAAAATATTGGTGTTGTGTTCAAGTGTTCTTTCATTGTGTTTATGCTTAAAGTTTAAGTATACTTAATTGGATAAATAATTGAAACTTGTAGATAATTGATTCACCCCCCCCCCCCCCCCCTCCCTCTAAATTATCTCTTGGGACTATTCCTAACAATTGGTATCAGAGACAAGTGCCTCGGAGAGAAATTTTAACAGCTTGAGGTTGATCATATGGCATTCTTTAGAAAAGACAGTCCTAAGTTTTATGGAGAGAACTATCTTGATTGGAAGAACAAAATGGTGACACATTTTTAGTGCATTACTTTTGAAGTTTTTGAAGTGACTATCAAAGAAGTCAAGATCCCCTCTCTTACATATTTTGCAAAGGATGATGCTACTGGGAAAGAAAAGGATTTGTTCCATCAGAATGCAATAGCCAAAGAAGCCCTTATCAATGCCTTATCTAACAGTGAGTTCTCAAAGATAAAGAAAGTAGACACAACTCACAAGATATGGAAGCACCTAGAAGAAATGGAAGAAAAGATACAATGCATTAGAGATGCTACTAGAAAAAGACATCAAAGCTTATAACCAAAGGATTAATGAAGCAATTTCTGGCATCAAGAATAATGGTGGAGAGATCTCAAAGGAAGACATTATGGATAAGTTGATGACTACTCTTATAATAGAGTATGAAAACAAGATCAACATCCTTGATGAGACCATAAAACTTACAAAAAATTTTAAAAGAGAGACCTTGATTAGAAAAATTTCAGCTTTTGAGATTTCAAGATTGAAGACAGAGCCTAAAAGTGAAACGACCTTCAAATCATCAATCCATGGTAAGAAATCCTTAAACACTTCTTGTAATTTTGATAATGATGATAATGAAGAGAAAGCACTAGATGATTTCATTTCTATGATTGGTAAAAGAGAAAACAAAGGAAAAGGAAAATATGAAGGTGAATTTCCATTCAAATGCTTTTCATGTAATAAGATTGGTCACTTTGCATCTAAGCATCCTACAAGAGTTAAGAAGTACAAGAATAACTACAAGCCTAAGTATATAAAGGAATGTTACTATGATGGAGATGGAGTATCAGATGATGATTTGGCTGAAGATGAAATTGGATTTATTGCTCTCATGGAGAAGATGTATGATGAGATGGATCATGAAGATGAGAAAAAGGAATAAGAGCTAGCACTAATTTCACAAGCAAACATAAGAACTGATTGGATTATAGATAGTGGTTGTTCACATCACATGACATGTGATAAGGATAGATTTTTTCATCTAGACAAATACAACGGTGGAATGGTTAGATTTGGAGATAAGACTCCTAAACCTATCATTGGTAGAGGACCTATCTCATTGGATGGGAAGAACAATACTGATGATGTTCTTTATATAGATGGTTTGCAGCATAACCTTCTTAGTGTTGGGCAGTTGCTTGACAAAGGTTATCAGTTGGAGTTCAACGACAAAAAGTGCATCATTAACAACAAAGATGGTGTAATGATTGCATTAGGTTCAAAAACTAAAGGTAATGTTTTCCAGCTTAATTCATAAGCAAGTTGTTTTGTTGCTAAAGTAGATGACAGTTGGCTATGGCATAAAAGACTATGTCATATAAATGTTGATAACATAGTAAAGATAAGCAATGTGAAGGAAGTAAGAGATCTACCTAGTATAGAAAAGCCAGTTGATACTATTTGTAGGGAATGTGTGATGGGAAAGAATGTGAGGAATTTATTTAGAAGAAAGAATAATTCAGCAGAAAACAAGTTGGATTTGATTCATAAAGACCTATGTGGACCAACTCAAACAAAATCATACTATGGTGAAAGGTATTTCATTTTCTTTGTTGATGATTATTCTAGAATGATGTGGGTTGCATTCTTGAAAGATAAGTTAAAAGCATTTGAGAAGCTCAAAATATTCAAAGCTAAGGTTGAAAATGAATCTGGACTAAAGATAAAATGTCTAAGATCAGATAGAGGAGGAGAGTTCACCTATGATAGATTCTATGAGTACTGCGAAGAACATGGCATAAAGAGACAATTAAGTGCACCTAGAACCCCTTAGGAGAATGGGATTGCTGAGAGAAGGAATATGATCATCCTTGATATAGTGCGCACCATCATAATTAAAGGAAAATTTGCACATACCTATTGTAGAGATGCAGTCAATACGGTAGTCTATACCATCAATAGAATACAATTGAGGCCTGGCACAGACAAAATACCTTATGAGCTATGGTTTGGTAATGTCCCCATAGTGAAATACTTCAGAATATTTGGAAGCAAGTGCTATGTCAAGAGGGATGAAGCAATAGGAAATTTTGATGCAAGAAGCGATGAAGGTATTCTCCTTGGTTACTCTACTAAAAGAAAAGCTTATAGATGTTTCAATTTAAGATTGAAGAAGATCATTGAAAGTGCTCATGTTAAGATTGATGAAAAGTTTATGATTCAAGAAAAATAACATGATTATGAACCTATGGTTGAAGAAGAACCCAAACCTTCCACTAGTGAGACATTTGTTGAAGACATGTTTGACAACATTGATGTATTATTCAATGACCCTAAAACAAGTGAAGAAGAAACTAAGAAGGTAGATGAGACAGTATCACCCAAAGTTCCAAATTTTACATCTAGATATCGCTCTAAGGATGACATCATTGGAGAATAGAGTACAAAAGTCACAACAAGATCAAAAGCAAAGAGTTTAGCAATCAATGAGGTGGTATGTTTACTATCTCATATTGAACCTTTAATTGTTGAAGATGCATGTAATGATTCAGAATGGCATGATGCTATGAAAAAAGAACTAGATCAGATTATCAAGAATGATACTTGGGAACAGGTCCCAAGATCTAGCAATAAGAATGTGATTGGAACAAAGTGGATATTTAGAAACAAGATGAATGAAGATGGTACAGTAGTAAGGAATAAAGAAAGGTTAACTTATTTAAGGGATATGTGTAAAGAGAAGGTATTGATTATTTAGACACCTTTCCACCAGTGAGCAGACTAGAAGCCATTAAGTTGTTCCTAGCTTATGTAACATTCAAAAACTTCAAATTTTATCAAATGGATGTTAAGTCAGAATTCTTAAATGGAGAGCTAAAGGAAGAAGTATACATTGAGGAGCCAAAAGGATTCACCTTATTAGACAAACCTGATATGGTATGCAGATTGAAGAAAGCCCTCTATGGACTTAAGCAAGCCCCTAGAGCATGGTATGAGAGACTTGATGGATATCTAACAAAAATTGGATTCAAGAAAGGAGCAGCAGATTGTAACCTATTCATAAGAGACATTTGAAGGTTTACTACTTGTAGCTATATTTTTTGATGACATTATCTTTGTGGGTAATGACAAACTTAGAGCAGAATTTGCTAAGGAGATGTAGACTGAGTTTGAGATGAGCATTTTTGGACCTATCAAATAACTTTTGGGATTAAATGTGCAGCAGATAGAGAAAGGAATTTTCATAAATCAGTCTAAGTATGTGAAATAAATATTGAAGAAGTTCAAGATGGATGATTGCAAGCTAGTGGGTACACGTATGATAACAAGATGCAAGCTTACAAAAGAAGATGATTCACCAGCAGTAGATATAACACTATGTTAGCACCTTGAAAAATTTTCATGGCTCCGACCCTTTTCTTCTAGTCTCTGCAGTTGTTTTTAGGTCTTTGGCATTAACCCTTAGTTCAATTTTTTGAAAAACTAGCCGTTGCATAAAAACCCTTTGTAATGCACTAGCCCTATTCTATTTTAAAGTTACTTTTTCGAGCCACTTAAAAACCTTTAAGTGCACATGCCTTATATTTTTGGTCGGCCCCCGTTTAAATTCTTCCCAAGTTTTAGCCCCGACGGCCTTTATTTTTCCTATAGTCCTCAGTGCCTAATTTTTTCCCTAAGGCCTAGGTCCTACGCTATCATTTTTCCCTATGTTTCGGCTTAATCTTTCCTAGGCCTAGCCCTAACACCATCTCAATCCAATGGTCGGCGTAAGTTCTCATAAGATTTGTTAGAGGCTTGCGAACTTACGCTAGCAACTGATTCATTTCCATGACATAACATTTCAAATAGGCAGGTCCACTGCCACATAAGCACAAGTGGCAACATTTTATTGGCTGAAAGAAAAGATGATATGGTAGGGTTGTCAGAGGGACCCAAGCGCGAAAGGAAAAGTTGCATGTCCGCTTGCCAAATATTGCAACGTGGTAGCTTGTGATTCATTGAAATGGCTTGTGTGGTAGGGTGGGGTCAAGTTGTCAGAAGCTTCAAGATCTGATGGTTGTCACATGATCACAAGGAATATTCTTCCCCTTCACAATCATGCGATAGCCGTTGATTTGGAATCTAACGTAAAGGCTATCAGTGGGTCCAGTGCTAGGTCAGCATAGTTGGTAGTCTCTTATTGGTTGGCGTATGTTGTGACTGGGTGGTTGTCAGTGGGACTTGAGTTTCCAGCATGTCAGAGGGTTCTGACACTTGCAGAGCATCAACGGTCGGTGCATGATCTAAGGGGTTTGTTCTGACACATGAGATTATAAGACGACTGTTGATTTCATATCCTATCAGAGGATCTGCAGAGTGGAGGTAAAAGGTTAATTTGATGGTTGTCTTAAGTTCTGATAGAATCTTTATACTCGATGCGAAATTAAGACAATCATTGATTTCATTAAAGGCGGGCCCAAGTTTTGGTCTAAGGTCTTAGTAGTTCTGATAAAGTGTTTAGTGGCTCGACAAATTTTTGAGGCTTCGCTCATTTTCTGAGTAAGGTGGTAATGTTCCAAAAGGTTTAGTGAATTAGCAAATAAGTTTTCACGTGATAGCTAAATAATTTGGCAAAGGCATAAAGTATTCTGCGACTTGGAGGTATCCTTCAGTCACCAATTCGCTAAGTTTGGCTAGGGTCCTATTAAGTGATAAATCATAAAGATCACAAAAAAGAGGGATCGGACGGTCATGAATTAAAGTTGATCGAGTTTTAAATATAGACTGTTGATTCACTGCTAGCGCTATCAAACTAGCTGTTTAATTTCAATTTCAAATTTCTGAGGGTTTCCAGCGACAAGAAGGACTAAAATTCAATGCAAAAGTGACTAGAGCTGGTAAGAGATGATTTGTTTGCCATTGTAGTGTGGTCCAGGGTGTGCCATGATCATTTGTAGGGGTTTGTACTGTGTTCTTTGTGCTCGAGGCATGTTGCAGGTGGCCGAATAGGTTGACAAATTGGACATTTTCATGGTTCTCAGTACTTTCTCAGTGGTATTATCATGATTAAGGATCACTCTAGGATTTGTTTTCTCCTGGTTGCCTAGGTTTCTTCCCCTACATTTAATTTTTGACTGTTTCTAGTTGATCTGGTGGGTGAAACCCTAACCCTATTCATCTATAGCTTGTTGCATCCTCTTTGAAGATTCCAAGATGACTAGTTAGTATATATTGTACCATTTTTTATTTTGTAAGGGTTGTTGTTGATGGTATTATACTAAACAAGAGGAGCTTGGATTTTGTGTCTTATTCCTAACATCTATTTTCTTGGTAATGTATTGATTCTAAGAGTTAATGAGAATACACTTGAATTCCTGTCTCAAACTTTTGATTGTCTTCTTGTTCTGATTGTGGATTCATATATGTTAAGGTCACAAAGTGGATTAGCATATGGTAAACAAAGAGTATTATGAGGTCAGCTTGGAGTTCCTAACAAAGTTAGGATTAAAGCCTTTAGGGTGATCTCAGTGAGTTCATTTGTTAGATTGGAATTTGATGATCATGTTTGGGAGTGAGGGGAGCAATAGGCAAAGCACCTACTCTAAGTTCATGTGTGTTTGAGTTAAGGTTTTAGTTGATATATGTTATCAAGTGACTCTTTGCCTTGGGTTAAGGTAGTCCATCATCATCAATCACACAGACATTTAAATGATTAAATCTTTAATCAATTAGTAAGGGGTATAGTTGTATAATATTTTGTGATTCCTTTGAAGAAGTGAATCAAGGGTACACCCACCTGAGCATTGAGGCTCAAAGTGTAGGAGGATCTCATTGTTGATCCTTGTTAATTGGCCCTCTTCCTTGTAGACTTTGGAGTGGTGATAGAGTCAAAGTATCATTAGAAGTTATCCATCAAAGTATAAATCTACAAGTTGAAGATCAAAGGGAACTCCCAAAAAAATGGCGACTCTACTGGGGAGAGTCTAGAGATAAAAGTTTTCAAAGTGTACTCTTGTTTTCCTATTGTATTCAGTTAAAAGATTTCCCACTTTGGTGGGTGGTGACTCAAGAGGTTAGAACCAGTGCTATAAACTGTAAAAGATGGACAAGAGAAGGAATACTAGGTCCTTTGTTAGAAAGAATCTAGAGGTCACTCTGGAACAATTACCTAGATAGGAGAAGAAGAGTTGGATCAAGAGAAATGGTGAGTCTACTAGTGCTCCCATAAGAGAACAAAGAAATACCAGAGGTAGAGCACCACATGTTTCCTCAAGTGAGGAAGGTTCACAAGACAGAGTTTCTAGATCAAATGGTGGTCACTCTGAAGATAAATTTTATGATACCCCAAAGGCTGTATTTCAAGACAAGGGTTCATTGCCTGCAGGTCAGGATGAACAAGCCAGAGAGATGGGTTTTGAGATTGATTTAGATCTTGATGAGGATAATTTCAGAAGGGAGCCCATGAGACCATGGCAAGTCCATCTCCCATATCAAAATCTCACTGATATGGATGTTTCATCAGGTTCTGATGACATTATTATAGATCCACATCACCTAAATGCACTTAGGTTGTAGTTGGCAGAGCAGGATGCCATACATAAGAGGTTACAAGAGGAGAGAGAGGATGAAAAGGTGAATGCTCTAATAGAAAGGTAGTCTGTCCTTAGAAAGATTAATGAAATGAAGCAGAGAAACAAGATGCTTGCTTCTGCTCCTAAGATGTTGCAGCATGATGTTTTTGGTGATCTTGAAGCTCTAAGAAGTGAGCAAGAAGGCTTGTTGCAAGACCATGAGTTTGATGAAGAGGGCCCTATGATCAGACAAGAGCAAAGTTATGCTCCTTTGCCTAAGGGTAAGAATGGACATGAGATCACTAGGCCTACTATAGTTATTAATGAAAAAGGAAAGCAAAAGATGGTGGGTGTCCAGATAAGCAAACCAGTGACAATACCAGGGATCCTACCACCTAAGTCAAATAGGGAGACAGAGATAGAAAGAAAAAGAAGAGAGGATGAAGCTCTTGCTCAAGAGTTGGAAAGAGCTAAAGTTGATGTTTCTATTATAGAGAAAAGAAGAAAGATCCAGTTCTTGAAGGCTTCATTAGCTAATGATCATGGCCCTTCTACTACTGAACTAGGTATGCCATCTATGAACACTACTGTTCCACTTAGCAATGCTACTACTAGTAATCTAATTCCTAATGTATCTACCAAATCATTTGTTGATCCTAATAGACAGTCAAATGTGCAAGTGGGTGGGAATGTAGATAAAAATAATAATTCTAGTGGGAACACTAGTTTAGGATTTCAAAGAAGACCTATGCAGCTAGAAGGCTATAGGAAAATTAGTTTTGATGGCATACCAGGCTACCCAAATGCTTTTCTGAATGATATAAGAGATAAGGTACCTAAGTTTTTTGGTAATAATGCTATTAGTTGTGAGGGGCATCTTAGGTTATTTGTTGATATGCTTAATGATTATGAGGTGGAGCATGAGGATGTAGTCATGAAATTATTTGTTCAATCTCTAATGGAGGATGCTACAGATTGGTTTAAGAGACTTCCTGATAAATGTATTGATACTTGGGATTCCTAGGAGAGATGTTTTAAAGAGTAGTATGGTGATAGGCCTAATGCTAATTTTATGTTCAATGAATTCAATTCCATAAGGAAAAATTAGAATGAGTCTGTAGCTAAATTCAACATGAGATTTCAGGAGGGTATGCATAAGTTGTTCCAAGTTATGTGGTTAGATGACAATGTTTGTTTAACCACATACATCAATGCATTTGATAGAAAGATGGGATACATGTTAAGGGACAAAGAACCAAGAACTCTTAGAGATGCTTTTAGGATTGCTGTCAATATTGAGAACAATATGAAGATATTAGGGAAGTTGGGTGGGAAGAGAGATGACCCTAAGTTGTTTGGGGACAAGAAATACAAAAAAGAAAATGATAGGAATGTTGGAACTAGGAGGCAAGAAGAAGATAAATTAGATAAGGTGCTTAATGCATTGAAGGATTTGAAGGCACCTGCAAATAGTAACATTAGTGCTCCTACCAATGAAAGGCCTCAGTTCAACAACAATTTCAATAAGCAGAATAGATTGCAGAACTACCCCTACAACACCCAATGGAAGGATGGCAAGCCTGTGATCCCTGTTGCAAGAGGAAACAATGATAGAGGTGTCCCTGACCCTCTACAAAAAACTTCAATAAATGTCATGGATGGCATACCTTGGTGTGTTGCATGCCAGTCCCCTCATTCTGCAGAGCATTGTGTGTTTGCACATTCTATGGCTGCAAATCAAGATTGTGGCAATGAGTAGATAGATCAAGAAGAAGATCAAGATGATGTTGGATGCAACATGGCTACTTCATATCTAGGATATGAAGATGATTCTAATTTTGGTGAAGAAGCATATATAAATGTGAAGAGACATAATCAGGCCCTTTTTCATCAAGAGGTTTTTTCTGATAGAGAAGACATTGATAAGAAGATATGTAACATGAACTCTTCTTCTAAGCCAGTAAATTTAAGAAGACCTTCTAGAGAAGATATGGATAGGATTACTATAGAAATGATTTCCCAAGTGCAAACTAGAGACATGGTGGCAAGGGATACAAATGGAAAAGCTGCAGGAAAGTTTATAAAGAGTGCCAACTCTAGAGAGCCTAATGAGAACAAATTAAAAGGTGATCACATGGTAAAACTCAAGAATGTAAAAGGTAAGAATTGTGAGCCTAAGGGAGTTGGAGTTGAAAGATTTTCTAGTGAGATTGAGAAGCCAGTTAACACAATGGCTAAGATTGAAAAAATGAGGGTGGCCAATACACATAATGTATCAGATAAGAAAAAGGATACTAATGCTATGCAGATTGAGATCCCTTCCTCTGCTCCTGTTGATATGTTAGTTGTATTGTCCCAAATTACAATTAAGGTTCCATTGTCAGAATTGTTGAGGATCCCTGAACATAAAGATAGAGCTATTGCATGGGTAGATAATTTTCATAACATTGATGTTGCATGCAATGGGTCTCAGGATAAAGCTTTGAAAGGTGTTGCTACTTAGGGAATTATATCTCAAATTCCTCCTATATATTTGGATAGTTCTGTCAATGCTAGCCTTGAAAACATTGATCCATTCTTTTTAAGTGTCCTTGTGAATGGAATGAAGTTAAGAAATTGTATGATTGATAGTGGTGCCTCTAATACTATCATGCCATTTAAGATTATGGAAAAATTGGGCCTTAAAGTTGATACAGTTCAAGGCAAATGTTGTGCAATGGATCAGAGGGAGGTACTAGTCATTGGGACTATCAATGCAATGCCATATAGGTTGGCAGCATATCCAGAGAAAGAGTTAACAATGAGTGTTTTGGTGGTGGACATCCCTCCCCATTATGGGATGCTACTATCTAGAAGGTGGAGTGCTACCATGGGTGTAAGTTTACAGTGTGATTTTTCCTATGCCACTTTCAAGATTGATGATCAGTTTGTCAAGATTGATTGAGAGCCAAGAGTATGCCACATGATTGAAAGGAATATTGACAATGAAACTACATGTTTTGTGGATACTGATATTAATGCTTTTAGGGTAGAGATCCCTGTACTTGAGAAGGAACCTATTTTTTCACCTATCTCTATTGAGATGAATGCTAATTCTGTGAAAGGTGATTTGTGGGTAATGTACTTTGATGGTGCAAATTGCAAGGATGGAGCATGAGTAGGTATTTTACTTATTTCTCCTAATGGAAACACCTACAAATTTTCTTTTACATTGAATTTCTTTTGTACCAACAATATAGCAGAATATGAGGCATTGTTGTTAGGACTAAGGTTTGCACAAAAACATGGTATTAAGTGCTTAAGTGTTGTTGGTGATTCTGAGTTGGTGGTGTCCCAAGTCAAGTCACTATATGCTTCCAAGAACAAAAGGTTAAAACAATATAGGAATGCAGTTTGGGATTTGATTGAATGTTTTGATGCCTTCAATATTGAGTGGAAGGATAGAAGTAATAATAAGATGGCTGACTTGTTAGCCAATATAGAAATCAATCCCATTGATATTACATATACTGGTATCTCTAAAGTTGAAATTCAGGCTAGGCCTAGTATACCAAACAATATTGAGAATTGGCAAGTTTTTGATGATGATAATGATATCTTGAAGTTTATAAGTTGTAAAGATCAGTATCATGTTCAGGAATTTGATTTTTCAGCCTTGGTTGAGTCAATAGAAGGAAGGGAGGTTGTTTTTTGGCAATGAGGTTATTCAACTTAGAACTAACAAGGTGCCCAAGGGGCTTGTTGTTTTGGAAACTATGTTTGATAATCGGGATAGAGTTCAAGAGAATATCAAAAGAGAAGATCATGCTGATCTAGAGGAGATAAATCTTGGAACACATGAGGCACCTAAGAAGGTATACATTGGTAGGGACATGTCTCACAATATGAGAAAATATTTGATTGAGTTATTGAGAAAATTCAGGCATGTTTTTGCATGGTCATATGATGACCTAAAGGTTTATAGAGGATATTTTTTCTAGCATATTATTCCATTGAAAGACAATGCTAGACCTTTCAGGAAAAAATAAAGTCCTATAAATCCCACTTTGGCACCCAAGATGCAAGAAGAGTTAATGAAGCTGAGAGATGATGGAATTATCAAGCCTATAAGGTACTCTTCTTGGGTGTCAAATCTTGTCCCTATCAAAAAGAAAAATGGTGACATCAGGCTTTGTGTGGATTTTAGGAATTTGAACATTAGCTCATTAAAGGATAACTATTGTTTGCCCAATATGGAAGCTATGTTGCAGAGCGTGACTGGATCAGAATTGATGTCTATGATGGATAGTTTCTCTGGTTATAATTAGCTAATTGTAAAAGAATCAGAGCAATTCAAGACAGCTTTCACAACACCTTGGGGGACATATGTTTATGTGAGAATGCCTTTTGGTCTCACAAATGTTGCTGCAACTTTTTAGAGAGCAATGGATGTTACTTTTTCAGATTTTATTGATGATTTCCTTGTTGTTTATCAAGATGATTTAACTACCTATTCCAAGAAGGAAGAAGACCAATGTACTCATTTAGAGAAAATATTTGTAAGGGCTTTGGAATATGGTATTTCATTAAACCCAAGGAAATGTGCATTTGGTGTCACTGAGGGTAAGTTGCTTGGCCACTGAGTTGGGAAGCAAGGAGTTAGAATTGACCCTAAGAGGGTAGTAGCTATTGAAAAAATCAAGAGACCAAAGAATGTTAAAGGGATTCAGTTCTTCTTTGGTCAGGTCAATTTCTTAAGGAGGTTTGTGACAAATTTTGCAGAGGTTACCAGACCTATTTCTAAGATGTTGAAGAAGGGATCTACAATCAATTGGGAGGGTGAGCCTGATGAGGCTTTCAAAAATATCAAGAAGGCTATCAAAGATGCACCAGTGCTTAAGGCACCTAATTATAATGTCCCAATGCACATCTTTTCCTTTGCATCTTTTCACACTATTGTTGCAGTTTTGTTACTAAAGAATAAGGATGGTTTTGAGAAGCCTATTGCATTCTTCAGTAAATCTTTGCAGGCTGTTGAATTAAAGTATGACATAAATGAGAAACAAGCATATGCACTTGTGAAGGCATTCAAGGCTTTTAGGTGTTACTTGATGGGGCCAGTTGTGATTGCTTTTGTGCCAAGTGCAGCTGTGAAGGATATTTTCTCACAACAGGAGGTGTCTAGGAGAAGATGTATATGGATCAATAGGATCCAATAATTCAATGTTGATGTCTAGATTACCAAGTTGGTTAGAGGACAAGGATTGGAAAAATTGATCGCTCAATCCAATCTTGATGCATATTAGATAAATCAAGCTGAAATTGATTATACATGTGACATGGATGATTGTATCTGGTATCAAGATATTATCTATTACTTGAGGAATATGAAATGTCCAGCAAACATGAGTGACAATAAGAAGAGGAAATTAAAATTATAGGCCATCAAGTATGTAATTGTGAAATGTAAATTGTATAGAAAGAATTTAGATTGCATACTTTTGAAATGTGTAGATGAAAATCAGGCTGAAGTATTGTTGAAAGAAATGCATGAGGGAGTTTGTGGTGGGCATTATATGGGTAAAATGCCTTCTCATAAAATCTTGAGAGCAAGATTCTGGTGGCCTACAATCTTGAAGGATGCAGAATAGCTGGTGAGGAGGTGTGATGCTTGTCAAAGGTTCTCTGGTAAGCTTAAATTTTTAGGCAATGTGCCATTAAAGCTAGTAGAGGTGCAAGCTCCTTTCCAACAATGGGGAATTGATTTCATAGGGGAGATACAGTGGAGGACACTCATGGATCTTAGTTGCCACTGATTACTTTACAAAGTGGGTAGAGGCTATACCTACAAGAAATGAAACCAACAAGGTGGTAACTGATTTCTTATTGAACAACATTGTTACAAGGTTTGGTTTCCCTGAGAGAATAGTAAGTGATAATGCCATGTGCTTCAGGTCTACTGAATACAAGGACTTTTGCAAAGGTTTAGGAATTTAGATTTCTTTTTCCTCACCTTATCATCCACAAGGAAATGGTCAAGTAGAATCTACTAATAAGAGTTTGATTAAAATCCTAAAGAGAATTCTTGAAAAGAATAAGAAGGCATGGAATTCAAAACTACCATTAGTTGTATGGGCTGATAGGGTAATTGTGAAGAAGGCAATTGGTTGTGCACCATTTGACCTAGTATATGGAATACATGCAAGAATGCCTCAAAATAATCTACTAGAAATGTACAAATTTGTGCATTTATATGATGATGACATAGATGATGAAATGTAGTTGAGGATTGAGGACCTCATTAGGCTGGATGAAATTAGGAGAGAGTCAGCTGCAAGGAATGCCAAATTACAGTTGTAGGTTAATAATTTGTATGACAAGAAGACTGTTGACAGAAGGTTTGAACCTGGTGATTTGGTATTAATTTGGAATGCCAGATTGGAGGATAAAGGAAAACGTGGTAAATTTGATCCAATCTAGCTAGGGCCATATCTAATTCATGAGAAATGGGGCCAAGATTCATACATTGTCAAAGAATTAAATGGTGATATTCAGGAATTGCCAGTTCATGGACAATTCTTGAAGAAATACTTCACTTGAAGGTATTTTGTTTTCCATGAATAGTAGTTAGGTCTTTACATTCTGTAAATTTTGTAAATTTTCTTGCCCTTGTCCTATTTTGTCCTGGTCTGTAGGGTTTTGGTCCAGTTGCTCTTTGTTGTCAATTTTCCAGTGGGATGGTCTACTTTAACTAGTGACTCTAAGTTCTTGCTATGCCTGCAGGAGGCATACATCCCTAGATAGAGCCACTGTTAGCACCTTGAAAAATTTTCATGGCTCTGGCCCTTTTATTCTAGTCTCTGCAGTTGTTTTTAGGTCTCTGGCATTAACCCTTAGTTCAAATTTTTGAAAAACTAGCCGTTGCATAAAAACCCTTTGTAATGCCCTGGCCTTGTTCTATTTTAAAGTTACTTTTTTAGGCCACTTAAAAATCTTTAAGTGCATGTGCCTTATATTTTTGGTCAGCCCCTGTTTAAATCCTTCCTAAGTTTTACCCCCGATGGCCTTTATTTTTCCTAGTCCTCAGTGCCTAATTTTTTCCCTAAGGCCTAGGTCCTGTGCTTTAATTTTTCCCTATGTTTCAGCTTAATCTTTCCTGGGCCTGGCTCTGACACCATCTCAATCCAATGGCAGGTATAATTTCTCATAAGATTTGTAAGAGGCTTGTGAACTTACACCAGCCATTGATTCCTTTCCATGACGTAACATTTCAAAGAGGCGGGTCCACTGCCACATAAGCACAAGTGGTGACATTTTATTGGCTGAAAGAAAAGATGATATGGCAGGGTTGTCAGAGGGACCCACGTGTGAAAGGAAAAGTTGCATGTCCGCTTATCGGATATTGCAACATGGCAGCTTATGATTTGTTGAAATGGCTTGTACAGCAAGGTGGGGTCAAGTTGTTAGTCGCTTCAAGATTTGGTGGTTGTCGCATGATCGCAAGGAATATTCTTCCCCTTCGCAATCATGCAACAACCGTCGATTTGGAATCTAATGTAAAGGCTGTGAGTGGGTCTAGTGCCAGGTCATCATAGTTGGCAATCTCTTATTGGTTGGCATATGTTGTGACTGGGTGGTTGTCAGTGGGACCTAAGTTTTTGGCATGTAAGAGGGTCCTAACACTTGCAGAGCATTGACGGTCAGCACATGATTTGAGGGGTTTGTTCTAACACATGAGATTATTAGATGACCATTGATTTCATATCCTGTCAGAGGATCTGCAGAGTGGAGGTAAAAGGTTAATCCAATGGTTGTCTTAAGTTCTGATAGAATCTTTATGCTCCATGCAAACTTAAGACAGTCATTGATTTCATTAAAGGTGGGCCCAAGTTTTGGTCTAAGGTCTTAGCGGTTCTGATAAAGTGTTTAGTGGCCCAAAAAAATTTTGAGGCTTTGCTCATTCACTGAGTAAGGTGGTAATGTTCCAAAAGGTTTAGCGACTTAGCGAACAAGAATTTGCATGATAGCTAAATAATTTGGCAAAGGCATAAAGTATTATGCAACTTGGAGGTATCCTTCAGTCGCCAATTTGCTAAGTTTGGCTAGGGTCCTATTAAGTGATACTGCGAAAAAGAGGGATCGGATGGTCACAACTTAAAGTTGATCGATTTTTAAATATAGATTGCCGATTCACTGTTGGCGCTATGAAACTAGCCGTTTAATTTCAAATTCAAATTTTTGAGGGTTTCCTGCGACCAGAAGGACTAAAATTCAATGCAGAACCGACTGGAGATGGTAAGAGATGATTTTTTTTCCATTCCAGTGCGGTCCATGGTGTGCCATGATCATTTGTACGGATTTGTACTGTGTTCTTTGTGCTCAAGCTGTGTTGCAGGTGGCTGAACAGGTTGACAAATTGGACATTTCCATGGTTCTGAGTACTTTCTCAGTGGTATTATCATGATTGAGGATCACTCCAAGATCTTTTTTTCCTGGTTTCCTTGGTTTCTTCCCTTGCATTTAATTTTTTACTATTTCTTGTTGATCTGGTGGGTGAAACCCTAACCCTAGTCATCTGTAGCTTGTTGCATCCTCTTTGAGGATTCCAAGATGACTAGGGAGTATATATTGTAGCATTTTTTATTTTGTAAGGGTTGTTGTTGATGGTATTATACTGAACAAGAGGAGCTTGGATTTTGTGTCTTGTTCCTAACATCTATTTTCTTCGTAATGTATTGATTCTGAGAGTTAATGAGAATACACTTGAATTCTTGTCTCAAACTTTTGATTGTCTTCTTGTTCTAATTGTGGATTCATATATGTTAAGGTCACAAAGTGGATTAGCATATGGTAAACAAAGAGTATTGTGAGGTCATCTTGGAGCTCCTAAAAAAGTTAGGATTAAAGCCTTTGGGGTGATCTCAGTTAGTTCATTTGTTAGATTGGAATTTGATGATCATGTTTGGGAGTGAGGGGAGTAATAGGCAAAGCACTTACTCTGAGTTCATGTGTGTTTGAGTTAAGGTTTTAGTTGATAAATGTTATCAAGTGACTCTTTTCCCTAGGTTAAGGCACTGATCTATTCTTTGGAAGCAGTCCATCATCATCAATCACACACATTTAAATGATAAAATCTTTAATCAATTAGTAAGGGGTATAGTTGTATAATATGTTGTGATTCCTTTGAAGAAGTGAATCAAGGGTACACCCACCTAAGCATTGAGGCTCAAAGTGTAGGAGGATCTCATTGTTGATCCTTGTTAATTGGCTTTCTTCCTTGTAGACTTTGGAGTGGTGATAGAGTCAAGGTATCATTAGAAGTTATCCATCAAAGTATAAATCTACAAGTTGAAGATCAAAGGGAACTCCCAACACACTGTACAAGTCTATGATTGGTAAACTCATATATCAAGTACTCAAACTAGACCTAATATTTCTAATGTAGTTGGCATAGTTGGAAGATTTGTGATAGAGCCTAAACAAAGTCACCTCATGGCAGTAAAGAGAATATTCAGATATCTGCAGGGCACTATAGATTATGGTCTATGGTATTCTAACTTAGAGAATGTTGAGTTTCATGTATATACAGATGTTGATTGGGAAGGATGTGTTGATGATAGAAAGAGTACATCAAGAGGAGCAGTGTTTCTTGGTGACAGACTTGTCACTTGGACAAGCAAGAAGTAGAATTGTATTTCTCAATCAACAATAGAAGCAGAGTATGTTGCAGCAGCTTTCAATTGTTCTAAAATTGTTTGGGTCAAGTAGATGATAAAGGATTTTGGTATTCAGATTGATTATCCTATTATTATTCACTGTGATAACACTAGCACTATCAATATGTCAAAGAATCATGTGATGCATGCAAAGACAAAACACATAGAGATTAAGCATCACTTCCTAAGAGAGAAAGTGGTAGAGAAAGAATTCAAAATAGATTATGTGAGTAAAAAGGAATAGTTAGAAGATATATTCACAAAGCCTTTACCAAAGGATACTTTTGAGTATCTCAAGGAGAAGGTGGGAGTAATTCCCTTCCTTGATTTTTCTTAAAGAAAGTAAAGAAAGCATCAATCCTCGGTGACTGATGGATGGTTGACTACTCTACTTCAGGAGTAGTACCAGAGCTTAAATGAGAGGCAACCTTTTCCATTGATGTCAAAGGGGGAGTAGTATATAGTCATGAAAAATAGCATTAAGAAGGAATTAATATGTAGGGGAAGTAGTAAGCAAGAGTAGTATTCAGTTATGGAAGCAGTTCAGTTAAGGAAATGGAGAATATTAAAGAGTATTGCAGTAGATGGAGGACTTATCCTTGCGGGAGTTTTTGATGAGGAAATGGAGAATGTTATAAAAGAATTTTTCATTTGGATTGGTAGTGTTTTTCATACCATATGATGTCATCAATGCCAAAGGGGATATTGTTGGAGATTTGCCAGCAAGCCAGTGCTGACTGTATGTTTTTCATTGATGATAAAATATGGTAAGTAGCATGAGTGGAAGACTTATGCAGTAAGCTTTAAGTATATGTAGACTGGACATATTATCAGCATGATATCAAATGTAAAGGTTAATTGCTTGTATAGATAGTTATGTAGCAGCTTTTGTCAGCAATGTTCCTGATAGAGTTATAGGTTGTGTTATGTGTGTGATTGTCTGTAAAGTTATAATGGAGTCTTGGGTGTTTGAATATGTGATGGAGATATGTTAGTGATGTTACATTCATGGACATAGAGTCTGATGTGCAGTAGAAGTGTTATTGTTTCTCTAATATGATTTCAAGGTGGTTCTAACAAGATGACATGATTATATCATTTAGAGGAAAGATACTTATAGCTGTTCATTTGTGATCGCTAGAGGTATGGCATGGAGATGATAGATTAGAGAAGAGAAAAGAGTGTGAAGTATTGTGCCATCAAGAAGAGGTTTATGTGATAGAGAGAATAGAGTGTGCTATTCATTGGGACTGGTCAAGATAGTAGCTCTACCTCGCAGTTCACCAAGATCCAAATATAGTGTGTATTTTCTATTCAAAAGGTTGCAGCCTTCACCCCTTTGAGCAGTGAGCTCTCAGAAAGTGTGTCCTCACCCCTAATAGGGTCAATCATAAAAGACTCCTAATAGGGTTTGACTGTTGACCAGGTCACTGTACTTATTGCATTGTAAAGATCAACTGCTAAAATGGTTGTAAGATCTTCTAACAAGGATCATTATACACTAGTGTAGTTTATTTATGGGTGTTAATTCCCACCAGGGTTTTTACCTATTTGGGTTTCCCCGTAACCAAAATATTGGTGTTGTGTTCAAGTGTACTTTCATTTTATTTATGTTTAAAGTTTAAGTATACTTAATTGGATAAAGAATTGAAACTTGTAGATAATTGCTTCACCCCCCCTACCCCCCACCCCCCCCCCTCCCCCTCTAAGTTATCTCTTGGGACTATTCCTAACATAGTAGGCTTCCTCTAGCCAAGAAATTATGCAGGCCCTACATGGAGTCAAAGAAGTCAAAAGTACCACCCAATTTTTTCAAGTGAAGAAAAGGATAATTGAAGTCTCCCATCACTATCCAATGATAATTAATGAAGGTATCATAGACTATAAGGAGAGAGTCCCAAAAGGATTTAAGATCATTAATAGTATTAGGGGCATAGACATTAGACAACATCCACTTAGAGTAAGATTGGTTGTTCATTGAAATAAATATGTTGGGCATGCTTAGACTACAAGACAAGATCACCTCTCAAATTATTAGGTTTCCACATCACAGCCAGGCTATCAGAAGCCCCATTAGTATCCATGGCTTTGGAATGCACATATGGCCAAATCAAATTACTAATCTTAAGAAAAGGTTCTCTTAAAAATTTGGTTTATTTTAATATAATGATGTCCAAGAGGAGATCCTTTATCATATTTTTCACTAAAATCTACTTATGATATTGAGCCCCCTAATGTTCGAAGATAAAATTGTATCATCTTAAAATGGAAGCACTTACATGATAAGAGAGTTTATCCCTCTGAGTAAGTGGTTTGGGGTCATGTTAAGCACCTTGATCAGGTCTTTGCATGGATCTAGCCTTTCCCCCTATTCTGCTTTACTCTGCACCTGATTTTCACTTCATATCTGCATTTCCTAGCATTCTGGGTCAGGAACCTGAGGTTTTTGACCACAAGGTCAAAGTAGACCTCAACCTTGACCTAGGTTGGATTTGACCTTGACCTTGACCTAGGTCAGAGTCAAGTTCATCCTCGACCCCCTGTCCAGATTTCAAATTTCCTTGATTTTCGGGTGTCCAGTTTTGGGGATATTTGTTTTCCCGCCTCTAGGTTGACCATTTTGGGTTTCAAAATGGTAAATCCTTAAATTACATTTAATCTAGGTATATTTTCTAAATTTTAGGACCTAATTGGGATTTAATTCTCCAAGGTGGCCCCTCTAGAAGATTGTGCCCTAGTTTACTATAAAAGGAGGCCTTCCTCCCTCATTTTCTCCATCAAGTTTTGTGAGAACACATCCACATCTCTCAAGAAATTTCATGAGAAAGATCTCAAGTGAAAGAAACTGAATTCAAGCATTCAAGAAAGCCTTCAACCATTCAAGTATTCAAGCATTCATCCATCAAGGAGATCCATTGTTAGCCATTGAAGGATTCAATCTCTTTGGATCCCCCTTGAAGATCCATCCTTCTACATTCATCCAAGCCTCCTCATATGTAAAGATCAATTCAAGATTGGTGTTGAAGATCAAATGCCATTGATTTGAGACATCCTACATACATTCTACATCCATTGGAGCATCCCTACTTGTGGATTTGAGGATTTGAATCCTCTACAAGGACTTCAACATAAGCGAGGTGAATTATTTCAATTGCTTTGTTTATCTACACTACATTTCAATTCAATTTCAAGTTTAATTCCTAAATTGGGGTTTGACCAAGGAAAACCCCCCATACAAACAAAACCCCCTTTTTATTGTAGGTACAGATGCAGAATTTTAGATCTAAGAGCAGATTTGGATACCCTTTTCGAAAAACTTCTGAGATCTGTGATCAAAGTCAAAATTGACCTTAAAATCAAGAAACTAGTCTTTGACCTTTTATGAGGGCCAAAGACTACCTACTGTCAGAAAGATAAAATATTTATGGGTTTTCTTCGTCTCAGCATTTCCAGTCCAAAATAGGTTCTAGAATTTCTCGAAAGTACACATAGACATAAAAAATTGGCTTTTTCTAGATTTTCCCTATTTTGAGGTTAGTATTTGTATTTCAATTATTTCAGATTTCAAGCACAATTCCATCATAGGGAAATATAGGATTTTTCTCTCTCTTTCATATTCTCCATAGATTGATTTGATTGTGCATTAACCCTTTGGTTGGTCAAATTGGATCTCTATTTTGGAAATTTGGATTTAGGAGTGGATCTCATATTTCCCCCATACATTACATTTAAATAGTTGTGATTCCATTTTACAACTATTCATTTTGGTGAACCCGACTAGCTTACTCTCTTTCTTTTTGGTGTTAGATTTCCTTTTATCTTGTTAGTATTAGATTTCTCCTTTGTGTTAGATCTTGCATGCTAATTAGATTTTAAAAATACAAAAATATCCATGCTTTATGTGTTCTTAGTTTAGTTCATTTCCATTACATTGGTTTATGAGCTTTACTACTACTAGTCCTACTTATAACATTCCAGTTAGAAGAAGTCATAGACTCATGAGTGCCTTTGATCCTAAATATTCCTCTCCTTTCCTTAGGATCCCAAATGATAATTTGATTCTTCATGATTCCAATCCTACTATGGAGAAAAACTCTTCTCACTCATCTCATGATGAGGATGACACTTTAAGAGTTCCTCCTGAACAAGTTCAAAAACTTTCAACTGAACTTGATAAAATGGTTAATTGGCTTATTCAAGAGAACCATAATCAAGATTCTATTCAAGCTATAGAGGCTCTTAAGAAATTTCTTTGTGATAGTGATCAAGGTGTTAACCTCTTGCATGGTATTACCCACCTTGTGCATTCAAATGTTAAACCTTTAGCTCAAGAAGCTCAAGATTTAGGGTTGATTCCTCCTATCACTAGTGTTGAACCTCCTTCTAATCCTTTACCTAGTATTCCTACCTATACTCCTTCTTTGGTGACTGTAACGGTTCCCTCTCTTCCTATGAGTGTTCCTCCTGTGTCCCTTCCTACATCACAACCTTCATATCATAATGTTCCTTTTACTTATTCCAATCCACTTCCAACTATGATCCCTAGTGTTCCTCCAGTTGTGTCTTCTATTCCTGCAGCTTCTTACACTTTACCTAGTGTGTATAATGTTTCTACTCCTCCTATTTCCACTAATGATTCAACAATCATCAGTTTGGCTCAAACTATTTCATCCTTACAACAACAACTTGCTTCCTTAACTCAAAAAAAGTTTAGTATCCCTACATGTGACATGGGAAGTCCTTTTTCTTTGGATATTATTCATACTCCTATTCCTCAGCAAGTTGATATGCCTCATCTTGAGAATTATAGTGGAAAAGAAGATCATGTTCATCATGTTAAAACATTCCAAATCCTTTGTAGTGATTATGCTCATGACCATAGGATTTTAGCCAAACTATTTTCTAGAACCTTCCATGACAAGGCCTTACAATGGTATTGTTCCTTTCCTCCTTATTCTATTAATTCCTTTCCAAAACTTTATAATGCCTTTATTCAACAATTTCAAAACAACATTGGCCCGCAAGTGTCTTTGACTGATTTGATGCATTGTAAACAAAATGCTAAAGAAAAATTAACTGGATTTATTGGTAGATTTAAGCATTTGCATGCTCATATTTCCTATCCTATTCCTGATATTGATATTCAATGTATGTTTATTTCAAATTTGCAAAAAGATATTAGAGATAAGATTCTTCTTGCTGAATTTACCTCTTTTCAACAACTTTGTGCGACACTTCATCATTATCAGTTACAAGTGAGTCAATTTGAGAGCAACACTCCAATGGCTCCTATTCCAATTGATAAGAGTGATGTTTCTCCTAATCCAAACAAATTTAAAAAATTCAACAACTATGTCAAGATAAACAAACAAGTGAATGCAGTTGCTGATCAAGTTGTTGTTACATCTCACAATGCCACTTCTGCATCAACTACTTTTCGATCAAATCCTATGTTTACTCCTCTTTCTGAATCTTTACATGCTATTATGAATAGGTTGTTAATTGCTAATATGATTACTTTTCCTCATATTCGACCTCTTTTACCTATTATGATTGCCTCTAAATCTTTTGATCAAAATGCTTGTTGTCAATATCATTGTCATAATGGTCATGATACTGAGAAGTGTTATTCTCTAAAAGATAGGGTTCAAGACTTAATTGACTCTAATGCCTTATCTGTTGATAATCTTGATGGTAGTGGTAACAAATCTATTTCTCCTCCTAATCAAAAACTTCAAATCTATACGAATCCTTTACCTACGCATGATACTAATACCATTACTCAACCATCTGCTATGGAAATTGTGTATGACTCAAAGATGGATGATCTCAATCATGTTGTTAATCAAGTGGAGCATGCTAGTCAATCTATATCTCCACCTCAACCTCAACCTCAACCTCAGATTCAATCTCAAGTTCAATCTCAACCTCAACCAAAACCTAAACTTAAAATGAAAACTCAACCTAAAACTCACCAACAACCTAAGAATAAAAGACCTCAGGAACTTTTGATTACCTTTGATGACTCTGAGACTATTAAATCTCATGATGGTCCCCTTTACATTCCTACTAGGATTTCTCAGAAACCTACTCGTGGTTGTCTTGTTGATCCTACATCCTTAGTCAACGTGATTACTGAAGAAAATATTTTTATGAAAATCTTACAATGTGATTCTTATGATACATCGGATGTGTGGATTCAAACTTGTAATGGTTTTCTTTACCCATCATTTGGTTCTATTACTTTACCGGTTGAACTTTGTGAAAAAATTGTGAACACTACCTTTGTTGTGGTTCCTACTTCTGATCAATTTCAAGTTAAGCTAGGTTTTCCTTGGTTGAATGCCATGCATGCTATTGCTTCACCTATCCATAAGTTTCTTAAGTTCATTCATGATGAAGAAGTGAAGATGATTAATCATAGTTTATATCAACCTTCTAGACCTAGAGATTGTGTTGCTCCTGATTTATTTTGGCCTTCATTACCTAATTCATGTCCTCGTCGACTTGATAATATTTTTCATTTATATCAAGCTTATAAACATCATAAGATTCTTGAATTAAGCATACCTCCTTTAACTATGGCTTCTAGTTTTGTTAGTCAAGTTCCTTCTATCACTCTTCCTAAACAACCTAAGACAGGTCTCATGATTATTCCTCCTATTGTTGATAATCCTATTGATCTTCCTAAAGAACCTATGAAGGATCCTGTGATTGTTCCTCCTAGTTCTCAACCTATTTCAAATAAATCAAAATGTAATCAATCTATTAATGAACATCATAAGAAGCTTTTTGCTCATGCTAAAGCTCATAATTCTATTCTTCAAAGATCTCTACCTTCTTCAGATAAGACTATGCATGATGGGTTAGAAGAAGTTGTTACTAATAATGATGTTAATATGCATGATTATGATGATTCTATTCATATCTTAGATCCTATTTTGATTAATTTTGATGAAGAAGATACTCTTGATGATACTGATGATTTTAATGATGAATATGAGACTATTGACATTGACATTGATTTACCTAATATGCTTTCATCACAATTAACTCATACACCTAGTGTCAAACATTGTAATTCTCAAGAGGATCCTTGTTTGGAATTGGCTATCATTCCTATTGTGTTGGATATAGTCCCTCTTGTGAGTTACCCACCTTCCCTAAATGATATACAATGAGATGGGGAGAGTAGGTAGCACGCTTGATCAGCTTGTCCTTCATGGTAGCTTTCTTGTGTGTTTTCCTATTGTACTATGTGTCTCCCATAATGTGTTAGCTAAATTTGTTATATATTTCTTATATGATCCTTGTTACTCAATTGGTACAAGGTGATAAAGGAATCAAAATTTTTATTCAAAATCTTCTATATGTATCTCTATTATTCTATGTGTTGTTCAATGTTATGTCATAAATGTGTTATTGTTCGTAAACATTTCCTTGTTTAATCTGCTTGGATTCAAGATATGGTAGCACTAATTATTTTTGGTCTTCATGTCATGGTCTGAAAAGATTCTCCTTCATATATCTTATGTGATCTTTCCTCCTTTGTGATCGTAGTTCTACTTTCTTTGGGGAATGATGTCAATTCATTTGCAATAATATCATATATATATTATCTTATGATCATACTGATTCCATGGTAGGTAGATCCAATATGTGTTCTCTGTATGTTTCTATGATATTTCACTCAATTTGTCTTTGTCTGGGGCATCTCGACGTGGAAATGTAATTAGTGGAGTTGTTTATCTTTCTGTTAAAGCCATTGCTCCTATTAAAGTGTCAACAATGACTTTAACATGGGGGCATACGCTCTACTCCCTTGTTACACACATGCACTTTGCGATACGCACACATATTTTTCAAGATACTTTTTTTTCTCCCTTTTTGGATTAGTAACTAATCCTTAAAGCATGGATTTATATTTTAGGATCTCTTGATCCCTCCAATTTCAAATATATTTTGTTCCCTTAAGGACGGACTGGATATCTTTCTTGTTTTTGGTTTTATTCTTATGGAATAGAATATTCCTAAGGTTAAATCCTTGATGGGTTGACTAGTGAGTAGCCACATTCACTAGGAGGTTCAATTCCATCTTTCCAATTTTGTCATTTCCTTGTGTGGTTCACAATAGGACATAAGTTCTCATTGGGTGAGGTAATCACACCCTTTCTTTCTCTCTCTAGAGACGTCTCTCTTATTGTGATCTAGGAGTTGACAAAGACTTGAGTCCCTAGGGGCTTAAGGTTTCTCTTTGTCCCTTGGATTATGATAAGATTATCTTTTCATTCTAATCTCCTTTACCAAGAGTTTGCATCAATTCCATACTCTTGCTAAAGTGGGGGCTTAATGTATCATCTTAAAATGGAAGCACTTCCATGATAAGAGCATTTATCCCTCTGAGTAAGTGGTATGGGGTCATTTTTAGTGCCTTGATTGGGTCTTTGCATGTATCTAGCTTTTCCCCCTATTCTACTTTCCTCTACACCTAATTTTCACTTCATATATGCATTTCCTAGCATTTTGGGTCAGGATCCTGAGGATTTTGACCAAAAGGTCAAAGTTGACCTTATGGGTCAAAGTCAACCTCAAACTTGACCTAGTTCAAAGTCAACCTTGACCCTGACCTAGGTTAGATTCAAGCTCGTCCTTGACCCCCTGTCTAGATTTCAAATTTCCTTGATTTTTGGGTGTCGGGTTTCGGGGATATTTGTTTTCTCGCCTCTAGGTCAGCCATTTCAGGTTTTGGAATGGTAAATCATTAAATTAAATTTAATCTAGGTATATTTTCTAAATTTTAGGACCTAATTTGGATTTAATTCTCCAAGGTGGCCCCTCTAGAAGATTTTTCCCTAGTTCACTATAAAAGGAGGCCTTCCTACCTCATTTTCTCCATCAAGTTTTGTGAGAACACATCCACATCTCTCAAGAAATTTCATGAGAAAGCTCTCAAGTGAAAGAAAGTGAATTCAATCATTCAAGCATTCAATTGTTCAAGCATTCATCCATCAAGGAGATCCATTATTAGCCATTGAAGGATTCAATCTCTTTGGAGCCCCCTTGAAGATCCATCCTTCTACATTCATCCAAGCCTCCTCATATGCAAAGATCAATTCAAGATTGGTGTTGAAGATCAAATTCCATTGATTTGAGACATCCTACATTCATTCTACATCCATTAGAGCATCCCTACTTGTGGATTTGAGGATTTGAATCCTCTACAAGGACTTCAACATAAGCGAGGTGAATTGTTTCAATTTCTTTGTTTATGCACACTACATTGCAATTCAATTTCAAGGTTAATTCATAAATTGGGGTTTGACCAAGGCAAACCCCTCATACAAACAAAACCCCCTTTTTTTTGTAGGTACAGGTGTAGAATTTTGGATCTGAGAGCGGATTTGGATACCCTTTTTGGTGAACTTTCGAGATCTATGAACAAAGTTAGAATTGACCTTAAAATAAAGAATCTATCCTTTGACCTTTTATGAGGGCCGAAGACTACTTGCTATCTGAAAAATAAAAGATTTCTAGGTTTTCTTCATCTCAGCATTTCCAGTCTGAAATAGGTTGCAGAATTGCCTAAAAGTACACACAGACATCATAAAATGGCATTTTCTAGATTTTCCATATTTTGAGGTTAGTATTTGTATTTTAATTATTTTAGATTTCAAACATAATCCCATCATAGGGAAATATAGGATTTCTCTCTCTCTCTCTCTCTCTCTCTCTCTCTCTCTCTCTCTTTCATATTCTCCATAGATTGATTCGATTGTGCATTAACCTTTTGATTGATCAAATTGGATCTCTCCTTTGGGAATTTAGATTTAGGAGTGGATCTCATATTTCCCCCATACATTACATTTGAATAGGTGTGATTCCATTTTACAACTATTCAAAAAGAATCATCTTAAAAAAAATTGAGAGAAGGATTACTCAAGGGTGTTCTATCTACCATTACCTACATCTTTTATTGTTGTCTCTTAATGAATGTCCTTAGTGGAATTTCTACCTATTCTATTTAGGATACCAACATTTGTAGATTTTATAACATTCAAATAGGAATTCAACGGAGGGAAAAATTTAACCTACACCTTTCTGATAGGAGAAAGGTGAGGAGGAGAAACCTAAAGAGAATGAGAAGAGAGAGAGGTAGTGTGAGGGGAAAGGAAAGGAGAGGAGGTAGGAGAATAGGAATGGGAAGATAGAAGGAGAGGGGGAGAGTTAAGAAACAAGGACTTGAGAGGGTCACAAAGGAAGAGGGGACAAAGGGGTAAATAGAGGGAACCATCTTAAGATCCACTATAGAAACATATAGGTGGTCCACCACCAAGGATACCTCAGAAAACATCAATAGATTTTGAGGGTCAAGAAGACCCGCCTCTACACCCTCACCAAGGTGATCACAAGTAGACAACTTCAATAGAACTTGAGGAATGAGAAAACTAGTATCCACACCCTTGTCAAGAATAATGTATGATCAGCACCAAGAATCCCCACACACAGGTTGGGAAAAAAGGAGTTGTGTAAGGAGAACTATCTTTACCCACAACCGTAGAACTTTTCAAACCCTTAGAATACTCCAAACTAAAATACCAGGGTCCTAATAGGGTCTGACCTTTGACCAGGTCACTGTACTTATTGCATTAGAAAGGTCAACTCCTAACAGGGTTGTCAGATCTTCTAACAAGGATCATTATACACTAGTGCAATTTATTTTTGGGTGTTAATTCCCACTGAGGATTTTACCTATTTGGGTTTCCCTGTAACCAATATATTGGTGTTGTGTTCAAGTATTCTTTCATTGTGTTTATGCTTAAAGTTTAAGTATACTTAATTGGATAAAGAATTGAAACTTGTAGATAACTGATTCACCCCCCACTCTCAATTATCTCTTGGGAATATTCCTAACAATTGGTATCAGAGCCAAGTGCCTCAGAGAGAAAGTTTAAAAACTTGAGGTTGATCAAATGGCATTCTTTAAAAAAGATAGTCCTAAGTTTGATGGAGAGAACTATCTTGATTGGAAGAAAAAAATGGTGACACATTTGTAGTGCATTGCATTTAAAGTTTTTGAAGTGACTATCAAAGAAGTCAACATCCACTCTCTTCAGATCTTGAAAAGGATGATGCTACTAGGAAACAAAAGGAGTTGTTTCATTAGAATGCAATAGCCAAAGAATCCCTTATCAGTGCCTTATTTGACAGTGAGTTCTTAGAGATAAAGAAAGTAGCCACAGCTCACAAGATATGGAAGCACCTAGAAGACATCTTTGAAGGTGATACACAAGGAAAGAATGTGTGCAGAAAGACATGGAAGAAAAGATATAATGCATTAGAGATGCTACCAGAAGAAGACATTAGATCTTATAACCAAAGGATTAATGAAGCAGTTTCTAGAATCAGGAATAATGGTGGATGGATCTCAGAGGAAGACATTATGGATAAGTTGATGACTACTCTTATTACAGAGTATGAAAAAAAGATCAACATCCTTGATGAGACCATGCAGCTTACAGAAAATTTCAAAAGAGAGACCTTGATCAACAAAATTTTAGCTTTTGAGATTTCAATATTCAAGACAGAGCCTAAAAGTGAAACAACCTCCAAAGCATCATTCCATGGTAAGAAATCCTTAAACACTTCTAGTAATTTTGATAATGATGATATTGAAGAGAAAGAACTAGATGATTTCATTGCTATGATGTTTTTTATGTAGATGGTTTGTAGCATAGCCTTCTTAGTGTTGGACAGTTGCTTGACAAAGGTTATATGTTGGAGTTCAAAGACAACAAGTGCATCATTAACAACAAATATGGTGTAATGATTGCATCACATTCAAAAACTAAAGTTAATGTTTTCCACCTTAATTCAAAAGAAGGTTGTTTTGTTTCTAAAGTAGATGACAGTTGGCTATGGCATAAAATCCTATGTCATATAAATTTTGATAACATAGTAAAGATAAGAAATGTGAAGGCAGTAAGAGATCTACCTAGCATAGCAAAGCTAGTTAAGAATATTTGCAGGGAATGTATGATGGGAAAGCATGTGAGGAATTCATTTAGAAGCAAGAATAATTCAGCAAAAAACAAGTTGGATCTGATTCATACAGACCTATGTGGACCAACTCAAACAAGATCATACTATGGTGAAATGTATTTCATTTTTTTTGTTGATGATTATTCTAGAATGATGTGGGTTGTGTTATTGGAAGATAAGTCAGAAGGATTTGAGAAGTTCAAAATATTCAAAGCTAAGGTTGAAAATGAATCTGGACTAAAGACAAAATGTCTAAGATTAGATAGAGGAGGAGAGTTCACCTCTGATAGATTCTATGAATACTACAAAGAACATGGCATAAAGAGACAATTGAGTGCACCTAGAACCCCTCAGCAAAATGGGACTACTGAGAGAAGGAATAAGATCATCCTTGATATAGCACCATCATGATTGAAGGAAAATTTGCACATACCTATTGGAGAGATGCAGTCAATACAGTAGTCTATACCATCAATAGAATACAATTGAGTTTTGGCATGGACAAAACACCTTATGAGCTATGGTTTGGTAATGTTCCCATAGTGAAATACTTCAAAATCTTTGGAAGAAAGTGCTACATCAAGAGGGATGAAGCAATAGGAAAGTTTGATGCAAGAAGTGAGAAAGGTATTTTCCTTGATTACTCTACTAAAAGAAAAGCTTATAGATGTTTCAATTTAAGATTGAACAAGATCATTGAAAGTGCTCATATTAAGATTTGATGAAAAATTTATGATTCAAGAAAGATATCATGATTATGAACCTATGATTGAAGAATAACCCATACCTTCCACTAGTGAGATAGTTGTTGAAGAGATGTTTTACAGCATTGATGTATTATTCAATGACCCTAAAACAAGTGAAGAAGAAACTTAGAAGGCAGATGAGATAGTATCACCTAAAGCTCAAAAGTTTACATCTAGATATCACTCTAAGGATGACATCATTCAAGATCAGAGAAGCAAAGTCACAATAAGATCAAATGCAAAGAGTTCAATAAACAATGAGGTGTTATGTTTACTATCTCAGATTGAACCTTTAAGTGTTGAAGATGCATGTAATGATTCAGATTGGCATGATTCTATGAAAGAAGAACTAGATCAGATTATCAAGAATGATACTTGGGAACTGGTCCCAAGACCTAGTGATAAGAATGTGATTGGAACAAAGAGGATATTGAAAAACAAAATGAATGAAGATGGTATGGTAGTAAGGAATAAAGTAAGGTTAGTATGTAAAGGATATGCGCAAAGAGAAGGTATTGATTATTTAGACACATTTTCACTAGTGAGCAAACTAGAAGCCATTAAGTTGTTCATAGCTTATGGAACATTCAAAACTTCAAAGTTTATCAGATGGATGTTAAGTTAGCATTCTTAAATGGAGAGCTAAAGGGAGAAGTATACATTGAGCAGCTAGAAGGATTCACCTTATCAGACAAACCTGATATGGTATGCAAATTGAAGAAAGCCCTCTATAGACTTAAGCAAGCACCTAGAGCATGGTATGAGAGACTTGATTGATATCTAACAAAAATTGGATTCAAGAAAGGAGCAGCAGATTGTAACCTATTCATAAGAGAGACATCTGAAGGTTTACTACTTGTAGCTATATTTGTTGATGGCATTATCTTTGGGGGTGATGACAAACTTAGTGTAGAATTTGCTAAGGAGATGCAGAGCGACTTTTAGATGAGCATGATTGGACCTATCAAATACTTTTGGGGATTAAATGTATAGCAAAAAGAGAAAGAAATTTTCATAAATCAGTCTAAGTATGTGAAAGAAATATTGTAGAAGTTCAAGATGGATGATTGCAAGCCAGTAGGTACACCTATGATAATAGGATGCAAGCTTACAAATGAAGATGATTTACCAGTAGTAGATATAACATTGTACAAGTCTATGATTTGTAAACTCGTATATCTTACTCAAACAAGACCTGATATTTCTAATGTAGTTGGCATAGTTGGAAGATTTGTAGAAGAGCCTAAACAAAGTCACCTCATGGCAGTAAAGAGAATATTCAGATATCTGTAGGGCACTATATATTATGGTCTATGGTATCCTAACTTAGAGAATGTTGAGCTTCATGTATATACATAGGTTGATTGGGTAGGATGCGTTGATGATAGAAAGAGTACATCAGGAGGAGCAGTGTTTCTTGGTGACAGACTTGTCACTTGGAGAAGAAAGAAGTAGAATTGTATTTATCAATCAATAGCAAAAGAAAAGTATGTTGCAACAGCTTTGAATTTTTCTACAATTATTTGGATCAAGTAGATGATAAAATATTTTGGTAATCAGGTTGATTATCCTATTGTTATTCACTGTGGTTACACTAGCACTATCAACATGTCAAGGAATCTTGTGATGCATGCAAAGACAAAACACATAGAGATTAAGTATCACTTCCTAAGAAAGAAAGTGGAAAAGAAAGAAGTCAAATTGGATTATGTGAGTACAAAGGAATAGCTAGTAGATATATTCACAAAGCCTTTACCAAAGGATACTTTTGAGTATCTCAAGGAGAAGTTGGGATTAATTCCCTTCCCTGATTCTGCGTAGAGAAAGCAAAGAAAGCATCAGTCCTCAGTAATTGATGGATGGTTGACTACTCTACTTCAATAGTAGTACCAGAGCTTAAATGAGTGGTTCCCTTTTCCATTGATGTCAAAGGGGGACTCGTATAGAGTCATGAAAAATAGCATTAAGAAGGAAGTAATATGTAGAGGGAGTAGTAAGCAAGAGTAGTATTCAGTTATGAAAGTAGTTTGGTTGAGGAAATGGAGAATATTAAAGAATATTGTAGCAAATGGAGGACTCATACTTGTGGGAGTTTTTGATAAGGAAATGGAGAATTTTATAAAATAATTGTTCATTTGGATTGGTGGTGTTTTTCATTCCATATGTTGCTATCAATGCCAAAGGGGGAGCTTATTGGAGATTTGCTAGCAAGCCAGTGTTGTCTGTATGTTTTTCATTGATGATAACATATGGTAAGTAGCATGCATAGAAGACTTATGTAGTAAGATTTGAGTATATTCAGCATGAAAATGTTATCAGCAGAGGTTAATTGTTAGTACAGATAGTTATGTAGTAGCTTGTGTCAGCAGTGTTCCTGACAGAGTTACAGACAGTGTTTTGTGTGTGATTGTCAGTACAGTTATCATGGAGCCTTTCACATTTGGATATGTGATGCAGACATGTTAGTGATGTTACATTCATGGACATAGAGTCTGATGTGTAGTAGAAGTGAAATTATGTAGTCATTATTTACCAGTTGTAGTTTTCTATCTTTATCCAGAAGAGCTGACAAAGATTATATTGGTACAGGAGTTGCGCCTATCATTTTGGTATGCATGCTTGGATTAGTGATTGGAGAAGAGTTAAGAATGTTTGGTTAAGAGTGCATGATTTAATTCAGCTTGAGGAGAAAGTATCAGTTAATTTGGTGGAGCTAGCAGTGTGTAGTGTGTGTTTACACTTATTGATTTAGACAGGTCCCAGTTTGTGTTGCGTGCTTAGTAGAGCCGACTGAGATGTTATTGAAGAGTGTTATTGTTTCTCTAATATGATTTTAAGGTGGTTCTAATAGGTTAACTTGATTATATCATTTAGAGGAAAGATACTTATAGCCGGTCATTTGTGATCACTAGAGGTATGGCATGGAGATGACAAATTAGAGAAGAGCAGAGAGTGTGAAGTATTGTGCCATCAAGAAGAGGTCTTGTAATACCCCAAAATTGGCACCTTACAATTCTAATCAATTTTGGTGCATTTCTTCAAATTTCTACTTTGTCAAAGTCATATTGTACTAGGCAATTCTGTCTCCTACTTCACTTTATTTGACTTGATGTCAAATGCAAAAAACCCTAAATTTGCATTAATTATACACTGTTTAATTCCTAAATATTTAACATTTATTGGCTTAAAATCCCTATGATTAATTAATTTAATTCTAAAGTCCTAGTGATTTTAAATTAAATTAATTCCACCCCATTTAGCTAACACACATCAAGGGAATTAAATATTATTTGGTTATTTGAATGGATTATCCCCACTTGAATTTAATTATTCAAAATAATGTGAAAATCCACCCATGTGGCTATAATTCATTTTCTTAATTAAATAATTCCTTCAATTTGTCTCACCTTCCTCCATGGAGATGAAGAGTCAACCATTTCTTTCCAAGAAACTCTTCATCCTTCTCCCGGGCTCTTATATATTATGAACCTTCTTTTCTTCATTTTCGAGAGGCAATTTTATAGCGAATTGTTGTCTCAATTTTCTCATGCTTTCAAGATTTTTATTTCCATTTCTAGTATAATTGCATTCTCATCTAAGTTAATATAGTTTTCTTATCAATTTCTTAGTTTAATTCTCATTCTTAGATTAAAATTTGCATTCTCATATTTCTTTCAAGTTTGTATTTTAATTACACTTTCATTTCTAGCTTAATTCATTGCAACTCAATCATTTTCTTAAGCATTTAAAATCCTCCATTTTAGCTTGTTCTATGGTTGTTGGCTCTCGAATCTGAGAGTAATTCAAACACCCCATCTAAATAGGAGGCAACAGGTTGATTCAATTGAGTGTGCGAATTGGAAAATTCATGTTCATTTTCGTATATGATCATTGAGAAATGACTATGTTGTGTCTATGGCTGAATTAGAGGTCAACATTTAGGCATAAACATTTTGGCACCCACCGTGGGGCAGAAAATTGATTTCTGGTCTCATTAATCTCGAACTTTAAAATAAAAAATTGCACTCTGTCGTACGTTCGTATTTCACTATGTATGGATTCTCACACAAGATTTATGAGTGTGCCGCGTGAAGTTGATCTTTCATTAGCATTCTCATATGAAAAAGAATTATCTTGCACAGGTCCCTGCATTTTCTCACGTGATGCCTTGTACTTCCTCGTGCATGACTTACCATCAATGTTTAAAATTTCTCAGTTTCTGCAATTTACTATTACTATTTCCTAACATTTATCATTTTTTGTAATTTTTATATCTCTGATTTTTCTAACAGCATAACAATGGGCTGCAATATGTTTTTCGAAGACATAAACTTGCTAACAGTTTGCTTGCAAGATGGTTGTCAAAGATACTCAAAAACATTTTTTTTGTCCATTTCTTTAATCACATAGTATAACTAGGGCCTTGTTAAAATTTCTTAAGGGTCTTGATAGTAGGATAGGGTAATAGGCTCTTCATTACATGGACGTGATGCCCATGGATGAATCTGAGACCTAGATTTTTCTAGCATGATAGATACATGGGGAAGAAAGGAAAGGTAGTGAATCTTTGGCACATCTACTTGTTAGGGGATTATGCTCTTCTCTCTTTGAGAGAACCAGAAACCTAAAATATTGTGGATTGGTTAAGGAGGAACTAGCTTGGTGATGAATATGTTTGATGTGTTTGGGTAAGGTGAAGAGGTAGAGCAGTATTCTCTTCTCTCTTTGAGAGAATCAAAAAATTTGACCCTTGAATCTGAGCCAAGTTTGTGTCACCTTTAGAGGGCCTTCTGGAAGTTGAACCTCTGGGAATGACCCAAGTGAGTACACACCTATTATCAGTGATTCCACCTCACTATAATAAAGAAATCTTTGTTGATTCTAAAGACTCCAAAGCCATGCTAACTTCTTTCTCATGATTTTGACTATCATCTTGAGAAAGCTCTATCTGTTGTACTGAGCAGCACCACTCCTAGCCCTACTTGCACGGGTGTAAGACTTTCACGTGTTGAGGTGACTGTGAGGCCCTAGCCCTGTATCAAGGGAACCAAAGTTTAGTGTGAATGGAATCCCACTAAACACTTTCTTACTTAGTTTCCTACCCAAATCACCTCTGAAAGGAGACATAATCTTTGCGTAGGGAGGGGGAAGAATCTCTCCCCTAGATCCTCACCATAGGCATGCACCTAGATGTTTGAAGGTGGTATGTAACACTGGCCCCTGCTTCAAGGGTAACCTTTGAATATATATTATTCATCCCTTGGAAACACCAAAAATAAGGGCACCCTCTAGGGGGTGACACGGCTATGTGAGGTGAATGCATGCACATAAGCTGTGAGGCATAGATTTTGTCTTCTCTACCTTTTTTCTTTGTAGGGATAACTAAGTGATTTTTTTGAGTCTTAAACTGTCCATCATGATTAAACAAAGACTCCCATGATTCTACCAAGTTGCTTTGTCCTTGGTAGAACTATTTGTGACTACTTCTTGCACACTATTGCTTGATCTAAAACTTCATGCTTGTAAATGATTGCTTGCAACATGTTAGTCCATTTTCCTATTTATGCAAAAATCTTTGAAAATGGCCTATTTCCTGCAAAGTTTTGTGAAGTTGCCCAGCCATGCCTGCAAACATAATTTTATCTTATGATGAAAATCTATAAGGTTTCATGGTGTGCACCCTTAGCCATAGGTTCTTCATTATGTCACCAAGCTCCAGTCCAGATTGCATCTCCTACTTCATAAAACCCAGGGAGATATTCAAGTTTTAAGGTCTACAGGAAGTAATTCTTAATTTGCCAAAGTGTCAAAAACCCATGATATTTTCTACCTTTTTGGTCTACATGAAAACCCTTGATGTTATTGATCCTTCACCATTGTGAATACCCTAGATGTTTTTGACCTCACACTTCTGCCCTATTTGTTGGCATTCCCTAACTATGCAAGTCCGACCAGTTGGTGGGCCCAGGTCTTCAAGGGTTTTAAAATGATTGGTTGTCACATGATCGCATGTCAGAAATTTCTGACATGTGACCATGCGACTGGTTACTTCTTGTACTGGGGCCCATTGGCGGGGAGGGTAGTGGTCCCACTGGTGGTTATGTGGCATCCTGTGGTTGGCTGTCACATGATCACATGTTAGAGTCTTTTGACATGTGATCATGCGACTGGTTGACACCTGTTCCTAGGCCCATTGGTGATGGAAGTATTATGGTCCCGCTATCAGATTGGGAGGCTGAGGTGGTAGTCTTGTGGCCTTGTTGCATGATTGCAAGGGCCATCTTTCGACCATGTGATCATGCGACAAGGGTGCCATGCTGTGCTGGGGCCCGGTGGCATGTGGTGATGTGGCAGACATGTCAATGGGCCTGAAACTTTCAAAGGGGCTGACAGTGTGGCAAGATCTACAGATGTCATGTGATCGCATGGAATCTTTTCAGGCCATGCGATCATGTGACGACCGTCTAATTTCAAGGCTTGTTCTTTGTGGGTCCTATGTTAGTATGACTCAGCGGTTGTAGCGAGTGGTGGTGTGGCATGTGGCATAAGGTGGGCCCAAGTCTAAGGTGTGGCAGTTGTTAGCAGGGCCGAGGCGTGGTAAGTAATGATTTTTTGTATGATCTCATAGCCCTTCTCCAGGCCATGCGATCATGCGACAACCAATATGATGTCATTATTGCAGAGTTAAGGTGGGCCCATGGTGTCATGCCGCCAACATGCTTGGTCTTCATTTGCTAAGGGATTTATGAGGTGGAAGTTGCTGGTCAAGGGATCCCATGGTAGTTTTAAAGATTGTATTGGGCCGCCTAATCTGCTGGGAAGAGATATAATTGACGATCATGTTTTAAATTTACTGACTAGCCATTAACCTACAGATTTGAACTTTCAGAGGGTTTTCTGTGACCAAAAGGACTAAAATTCAATGCAAAAGTGACTGGTGCTGGTAGGAGATGATCTGTTTGTCATTGCAGTGTGGTCTAGTGAGCGCCATGGTTAATTGTAGTAATGTTTTGTACCTGATGGAGTTTGTTTTTGAGCTCGAGAAGCTTTTTGCAGGTGGTGATTTGTACTAGTTTTCATGGATGTCCCTGGTGTTCTGTACTAGATCTTGCAGATTTTCATGATTGAAGATCTGTCTGAGATCTCTTTCTCTAGGTGGCTTCTTGTTCTTCCCCTACAATAAATTTTTTGACTATTTCTGGTTGGTTTAGGTGGGTGAAGCCTTAACCCTAGTCATCCGTAGCTTGTTGCAACCTATTTTGGGTCTCCAAGATGACTAGGGGGTATAAATAGTTAAAATTTTGTCTTTGTGAGGGTTCAAATTTTGACCAGTTCCAAGGGTTCTAGTTTCTATTGGTTCCAAGTGAAGGGTCCTTTTCCTATAGATATTTTCTTTCTCTGTAGATAGAGTTCCCTCTTTCCTCTCTGGTTTTCTGAGAATATAATATAGATTGTAATAGCTTCCTTTATGCATGAGATTCAATATATTTCTACTATTATCAGATTGTCTCCATTTGGGTTTTAGACTTATTGATTATGGCATCAAGGGTGTTATGGTCTTTCTACTTGCATTTCCAGTGAGTGTCTGCAATAGAGTTGTTTTTGCAGAAGCAACTAGGTCTAGGACTATTTTTCATATGTGTATGAGCTGAGGTATCAAGGGTATTTCATGCTTGTCTTCTAGTGGATGTTGGTTATGTATTACTTGTTTATAGGTCTCTTCTAAGGGGAGGGTTAAAATCCTTTAAATGAGTGATAACACATTTGGGTACATAGGTGGATAGTTGAAGTATGGTCTGATTGATGGTGTATGTTTGGTGTAAGGAATCAATATATTTCAATGTATTATCTTCTTGTTTCATAGCTCTCTATTACAGTGAGGTATTTAACTCTATTGCCCATTGGATAAGGCACTAGTCTATGAGAGACTTAGGGTGTCTCATGAGTCCTTTCAACCCAACATTAAATCATTCAAATCAAATACCTTTCCCTTTCATGTTGGTAGTAGTAGTAGGAGTTTCTCTCTAGTCTTTAGACTCATTCTATGCAAGTACGGTTGTTGCATAAGGATTGGCTTCATTAGGATACAGGTTACCTAAAGGGGTTTGAAGAATATTCCACAATAATCTATTTGCAGGCCTATTGTTTATCATGAGGTGTCTTGAGTGTGCAGATAAGGTAATACCCACCTGAGTGATGTGGAGTTCAAAGAAGAAGGAGGATGTTCTCTATCCTCATCAATTGGACTATTTTCTTGTCAAACTTGAGTGCCTAACCTGAGATTTAAGCCCACCTATTTATTCAAGTTTGGTCCTGCAAGGAAAAGCTCCAACACAACATTCAAATTGAGATTGTTGATTCAAAATATCTGAAAAATGGAAATTATGTCAGAGAATAGTTCACGTTGTGTCTCAAAAACTGATCTTTGTCTCAAAATTTATGTCGAACTATTAAACTTTGACCCTTTCCCACACAAGATTTCACTTTCCAGAGAACTTCCTCACATGAGCTAGCATTTCGTCGTGCAAATTTCAGCATTTCCTCATGCAAAACAACACTTTCTCATGTGATACTATACCCTGATTCCTAAAACAGTGAGCTATTCCCCCTTGACTAGTCAACTTCTTGCCTGATCTAATTTTTGTCTGAGGTCTGTCTGCCTATTTTCCTGTTGTCCACTATCTAAAACTGAGTGTCTCGAGCTACAAACCGATTGATTACTACATAAACTCATATTCTCTCTCTATTATTTGTCTTATCTTATTGTTCTTTTGTACCTTGTGATGCGATATTCACATCTCGGTTGTTCTAGCCATACTCTTGATGATTCATGTCAGGTGCATCTCACATCTTGGTTGTTGTAGCCTTTATCTCTTTTTCGCTATTCCTAGAGATAGAGTTCTAGCATAATCCCAAGTCCTCTCTCATTACTTAATCTTTTTATGTGACTGTTACGACTAAAAGTGGCAACACTTTCCCCATTCATGGTACTGGACAAGATAGAGGTAGATCTCATAATCAAGAAATAGGTCATTCTGAACCTGTTGCACAATTTGAGTATTGTAAGGGATCCTCAAGTTCCTCTTCATTTAGTACATTGAAAGATATCCCATCTCAATCATCATCTCTAGTGTTCCAGGAGTGTTACAATCTGTTGTTTCAAGCACAACCTAGGTCCTGACTTATTATTTCAAGAACAGAACAACTCATTGTTTTGTAACTTTGGAAGGCCACTTCCTCGGACTATCCCTATTAGCATTATTGAACCTATCGACCCTGTCGAAGCTATTGACTTGTCTGAACCTATCAATCCTTTTGATCATGTTAACACACTAAAGGTTACCTTAGCCACACCCTTTTGACATCGTTCACATCATTTTGCTGAGTCTGCACATGTTGTACAATACCACATTGACAAGATGGGAGACCCATTTCATTTCCCACAGGGCGAATACAGCAAAACTCATGACCAATCCCAAAATGACCAACATCATGGTCAATCTCAAAATGATCAATCCCAAAATGATCAATCCCAAAACAAATCTCAAGGCGAATGACAAGCATATCACTATCATCCTCCTCCACATGATTAGAGTCAAGATCAAGCCCCAAGAATTTATGAGATTCTTGGTAATGACGATGAGGTAATAACCCAAAATGACATAGATGTTGTGAAAGCCAACAAGAGTCTTATCAAGATGATGGAGATCCTCCTTCAAGAAGAGAAGGAGAAATACTTTCTAGAGTTGGCCAAACAAGGTGCCAAATTATCCCCAGACTACCAAGTCAAGACGCTTGTGGCCAAAGAAGAAGAAACTGAGACCGCTAAGTTGCAAGAGATGATTTGAGACATGCAAGACCAAATTATCCAACTTGCGAAGGATAAGGATAAACCCATAAAATAGTTCACAATGGAAAGCATTTGTCCTTTCCCCTTTGATAAGAGTCTTCACATGCCACCTTTTCCCAAAGGTGTAGAGTTGCCTAAATATGACAAATACTTGGGTACTTTAGATCCCCAAGATCACTTGAGAGAGTTTGGTGCTCTATCTATGGAATTCATACATGACCAAACATACCAAATGCATCTCTTTCCTCATAGTTTGGGTGGACCAGCTATGGAGTGGTTTTCTCGATTACCCACTGGTACCAAAACTTTTGATGAAAATGCTAATCTATTTCTCCAACATTATTCACACAATATCTAGCATTCAGTCAACATCTGAGATCTTTGCAATTTGAAATAGTGACAAGGGGAACCTTTCCTAACATTTCTCTAGAGATGGAGACAACTATGTACAAAGTATCCTCGCAAACTACCAGAGTATGAAAGTCTTGACATCTTTTTGGACAATCTTGTCCCAGATATTGGATATCAAATACAATTACAAGGTCCTCTAACCTTTGATAGCATGATTAAGAAGGCTGTGTGAATAGAAGAAATTATAATCAAGAAAGGAGAGTTGACTTTGAACAAGGATAACAAACAAGGTTCTTACTCCTCAAACAAAGATAAAGGGAAGTTTGTCAACAAGATTAGAGATTTTGTGAATGATGGAGTGGTTGACAATGTGACCTCAAAGCCTATGAAATCTATTTTCAATCTTTCCTCTTGTATAAAGGTAGTAAAATCTATTGAAAAGGTTGCAACAAACACTCAACAGCCTTTGAGATTCGCTAAAAACAAGCCTTGGGCCTCTCGACCCAAGCGTGACTTCACTTCCTTAGGAGAACCACTTGATGTGGTTTATAAGACTCTCATGAAAAACTAGATACTCACTCCTTTGGAAAAGCATCTCTATGATCTACAACCACAACCTCATTGGTGGAACAACAACACATACTGTGATTATCACCAAAGCAATGGTCATTAAACTTCTACTTGTCTCCAGCTGCGCCATAAGATCCAAGATCTGATAGACAACGGTGACATTGTTGTGGATAGCCATAACAAGAATTCAGATCACTAGGCATTTAAATATCCCTTTCCTCCTCATGAAAAAGGTGAATCTTCCAAGATTAAGAATACCAATGCCATGGTCAACTACACGTACACTACCAATGATAATGTCATTAACATGGTTGAGCCTGTTGAGGTTGAGTATTGCGATGTGATTACTATCAAGGGGAGTGGGGATGCTCCTAAACCTAAGACCTCATTTTTCTTGTGAGGCCCTGGGTCTCACTCTTCCGAACCTAAATCATCTCAGGATTGTGCAAACATTGTTACTTGTTCTCATGTGAAAATCACCATTAAGGGTCCTGACCCTTCTACATCTACTCCAAAGTAACCTGAGGATAAAGATGTTGTTGGCCTTGCCAAAAGGAATTCAAAATCAGTCCCTACACCTAGCATAGTTAATTATAGAATTCTAGACTAGCTACAACATACCAATGCTCAGATCACTATCTTTGAGCTGTTGAAGATCTCGCCTGCTCGTAGGGAGATTCTTGATAAAGCCCTCGCTGAGGAAAATGTCTTGAAAGATTTGGATCTTGATCGGTTTCAATCCATGGTGGGTCACCTAATCTCACCTCACTATCTATCCTTTTCTGAAGAAGATGACCACTCGCTAAGCCATCTGCATAATGCTCCTTTGCATATAGAAGTCATGATAGGTCCAAAGCATGTCCCCCTTGTCCTCATTAACAATGGTGTTGACCTTAATATTTTCTCTGCTAAGCTGCTTACTCAATTAGGCTATGATGAAGAATACATAGATGCCCACAATAAAATCACTATCAAGGCATATGATGAAGAGGAAAGAAAATCTAAAGGTTTGGATGTGCTGCCAATCCAAGTTGGACCTATTGAGAGGGATGTTATCTGTCAAGTTCTAGACATTACACTTGCCTAAAATATACTATTGGGAAGACCATGGATTCACAAAATGTAGGTGGTCCCATCTATGTACCATCAATGTATTAAGGTCCCATTCCATGGTGCAGAAGTGACAGTTCCTACCAATACAAACTATTCTTGCAATACCCTCACGCAATCTACAGACAGTTTTATCCCAACTATTAGAGAGTCTACTAAATTCTATGATGCCTAACTCAAAGAAATGGAATAGACTCTGAAGCTTAAGGATATTGGCATGGGAGGGTATCAAATTGAACCTGTTTTATCATTAGCAGCTCTACCTCCATCTTCACGTTCCTATGGGAGACCCTCTAAGAACAACAAACCTTCTGATTGTTCTCCCCAAATATTCTATGATGGTGCCTTTGTCAAGGCCACAACACCACTAGAGGATGAAGATGAGGAAAGAGCTATTATAGATTGGCTTTATAAAGGAAAAGAAACATCTGGACAAATCACTCCAACTCATGACTTAGAACAAGAACCATACAATGAAGCCTTCAAGATCATGAAGCACTTTGGTTACAAAGGAAGTGGTCCTATAGGAGTGACTGATAATGGCTTGCTCAAACCAATTGAAGCCATAGGTCATAGGACCAAAGACACCATGGGTCTTGGCTTCAATAAGATCTTGTTTCATTTAGGGATTAACAAATTTGTACCAGAACTTGAAAACACTACTTCAGCTGATAAATCATGGAACAGCTCTGACGAGGATATCTTTCCCTATCCTATTCCTCCAGATTTTGCTTCACTCTTTGTAGAACCAGATGAACCTATTATACATGTCCATCTAGTAGAGACTGATAGTGATTCATATGGCACTGCTTCAGTACATCTACTCACATATGACTAAAGGAGAGAAACGCAAACTGACAATCCTAGTTTTCAGGGTGAACAATACATACCATCATCTTTCCAAGAGTGGTTTGAACAAGATCAACTTCAAAAAAACCATTAATACCACAAGAGATGAAAATGAGTCAGATGGTACAACCAGTGTTGATGGAATTCCTATAGATCAAGCATCACTGACTCGCATGAGTATGAGGTTGACACTCTGGCTGATGCAACTTTTGACAAAGATATAGATGTTGTTCATGTATATGAAAACCTTCTCGAAGTAGGTGAAGGGTCTAGTGTTAGGATGATCGAGTGTGAATCTACTAACACTGGCATACCCTCTACTTTCAACATGAGGTCTTGAGAGGAATTGAACACACCTTTGGATGTGATTTCTTTAGGTCTCCACTTGCTCATTCATGCTTTCGATGACTATATTGTGAATGCACTTGAACCCGCCACTACTCTTTCACTCCGCCATCCTGAACTTATGAATTGGAACTCTCCCTTTCCATCTAGTGAAGTCCTTATGTTCCAGAATGACTACACTTTGGCTTGTTATCTTAACGCTATTGAACCTATAACATTTTCCACCAGTCAAAGCAATGTCAACATGACCAAAGCTGATATTAAGTATCTTAGTTACCAAATTATAAAAAAAAAGAATAGGTGTTCTAATAGTGAAAACCACATTGTGGCAGTGTCAGAGCTAAAAAAAGTAAAAATAAAAGGTGTATCCAAGGGTGAAAACCTCTCTGAGGTGCCCGAGGATGAGATACTTGATACAATTCTAAGTCATTTTCAAGAGAGATCATTGGTACTGATTGAGCCAACCCAACTAGTGAATTTGGCTATGGAAGCTACACCTTAGATTATTCATCTAGCACAGTCACTATCTACAAAGGAAAAAGAAGAGTTCACCAATTTCTTTCAAAGCAAGAAAATCAATTTTGCATGGACTTACTCTGATATGCCTAGATTGGATCCCAATATAATCATGCATCAACTGTCTATTGCACTAGGTGTTAATCCTGTTAAACAAAAGCTTTGGAAGATGCACCCACATGTGGCACTTTTAGTCAAAGCTGAATTAGAAAAACTTCTCAAGGCCGATTTCATCAAAGAAATTGATTATATAGAGTGGATCTCTAATATTGTTCAGTCACAAAGCATGATAAATTTATCCATGTGTGCACAGACTTTAGAGACCTGAATAAAGCATGTCCTAAAGATGATTTTCCATTACCTAATATTGACATGATAGTGGACATGACAGCTGGCTACCAAATTTACTCTCTAATGGATGGCTTTTTTGGTTATAATCAGATAAAGATCATGCCAAAAGACCAAGAAAATTACTGCCTTCACATGTGCCTGGGGCACATTCTATTGGAATGTCATGCCCTTTGGACTAAAAATGTTGGAGCTACATATAAAAGAGTAGTTACAACCATCTTTCATGACATGATGCACAAAACAATGGAAGATTATGTTGATGACACTTTGGCCAAAATCATGCAATGGAAGACACATCTTGTAGATCTTGGTCCTATACTAGATCGAATGAAACAATTCAGTCTAAGGCTCAACCCAAAAAAGTGTGCATTCAGTGTCACTTTGGAAAATTGTTGGGTTATATCATATCCGCTAAAGGCATAGAGGTAGATCCTGAGAAAGTTCAAGCTATCATGGACATGCCTCCACCAAAAACATCAGTCAAATGAGAGGACTTCAAGGTAGACTACAATCCATTTGGCACTTCATTGCACAACTGGCCAATAAGTCACAACTATTCACCAAGAGTTTGCATAAAGGTGTGACCTATGAATGGAACAAAGAATGTAAGAAAGGATTCCAACAAATCAAATAATATCTTGCTAATCCACCAATCTTGATGCCTCCTATTCATGGGAAGCCACTCATCCTCTACATTTTAGGTACAGACACATCCCTAGGTGCATTACTAGCTCAAGAGGATTAGAATAACAAAGAAAGAGCTATGTACTATATCAATAGAACTCTAGTCTCTTATGAGATGAACTATTCTATCATTGAAAAATATTTTCTATCAATGGTGTTTGCTTCACAGAAACTGTGGCACTATATATTGGCTCACACTACAAGACTTATTGCTAAAATTGATCCATTAAAGTACTTACTTAGAAAAGCTTCCCTTACAGGTAGATTAGCAAAATGGGTCATGATACTCAGTGAGTTTGACATTAAGTATGTAGAGAGGAAATCTATTAAAGGTCAAGCTATCAAAGATCAATTGGATGAAGCACCTATAACAGATTATCAACCATTGAGCATTGATTTTCCAGATGAGTCCATAATGCTTCTTACACATCAGATATGGACTATGTTCTTTGATGGCTCATTTACCTAGTAGGGGTCAGGTGCTGGAATATTATTCATTACACCACAAAGATACTCTCTACCAAAAGCTTACAAAATGTTGTTTCCTTGTACAAACAACACCGTTGAATATGAGGCTTTGATCAATGGCATGAAGATAGATGTTTCATGGTGCATGGATGAACTTAAGGTCTTTGGAGACTCACAATTGGTCATCAATCAGGTTAATGATATCTATCAAAACAAGGATGAAAAATTGGTGCCTTATAAATAGATGGTCGATCATCTACGAAAATTTTTTGCACACATCACTTTCCAGTAGATTCCAAGAGTAGATAATAAAGCACCGAATGCCATGGCTACTCTTTCCTCTCTATTAAAAATGCCATAAAATGACTTGTGACATGAGTTCCTAGTGGAAATGTTATACTACCCAGCCTATAATAATCTTGAATCTAGGATGATCTATTCAGTCATTGGACATGATTCATCTCGCTACCATCATATTTACTCCTATCTCTAGGACCAAATTATCCCAGACACTTATACCTAGAATGAAAAATTCCACCTAATCCATAGTGCTTCACATTATGTCATTGTATCTAACAACTTGTATATGCGAGGTCTAGATGGTACCCTCCTTAGGTGTCTAGAGTCCGATGAGTCCAAACATGCATTAGCTAAGGTGCATGAAGGCATCTGTGGTTCTCATTCGATCGATCTGGCATTGGATCATAAACTTATTAGAACTAGTTACTATTGGCTGGAGATGGAAAAAGAAGCTACACAATATGCCAAATCTTGTAAACAATGTCAGCTCCATGGAAATTTGATCCACGCTCCTACCAAGGAGCTCATTCCATTCATCAATTTCTAGCCATTTCAGTAATGGGCCTTTGATTTGGTGGGTCAGATCCATCCTTCTTCCTCAAGATAGCATAAGTTCATTATCACCACCACAGATTATTTTACTAAGTGGGTCGAGGTAGTGCCTCTCACCATAGCTGATGGTAAGTCTGTAGCAAGGTTCATACTTAATTACATCATTTGTAGATATGGTGTACCCTCCTCAATAATCACTGACAATGGGGGGAAGTTCAAGAACAAGGATCTAAAGGAGTTATGTACTAGTTTAGAATCATTCAACATTGGTCCTCGATCTATTATACCTAGGGTAATGGGCAAGCAGAAGCTTCCAACAAGACAATCCTCAAGATCTTGCACAAAATAGTTCACAAATCTGGTAGAGATTGGCACCTCTAGATTAATCCAGCTTTATGGGCCTATAGAACAAGCATTCAAACACCAATAGGGGCCATGATCTTTGCCTTAGTTTACGGCATGGATGTTTTTTTTCCTATTGAGGTTGAGATTCATACATTGCAAGTCTCTCTAAAGAACCTCATTACTGATGAAGACATTAGAATATCTCAGCTACAAGAGCTAGAGTTACTGGATGAACATCGGTAAGTCACATTCGATCATCTAAGAACATACCAGAAAAGGATGTCTAAGAGCTACAATAAGAAATTCAGACCAAGGGAATTCCAAGTGGGTGATCTCATCCTAAGAGAGAACCCCAAGAATCAATAACAATGGATCCAGAAAGGAAAGTTCGAACCAAACTGGCTTGGTTTGTATGTTATCACTACAGCATTTGGGTCTGGTGCTTATCAACTATCTACTATGAAGGAGAATAGCTCAAAGAGCCAATTAATGCTCTACACCTGAAGAGATTCTAAAGCTGAGACATTTCCTGTAATGCTCATGTACATACTCTATTCTAAAAAAATTCTAAAAATTGCAAAATGTCTTGAAAAAATGATCATCTTAGTGAAAACTTGGTAAACAGGTGCTTTGATGTATCTATTATCTTGGTGAAAACCTGGTAAACAAGCACCTTGATAATACAAAAAAAATGAAAAATACAAAAATACAAAAAAAAATGAAAAATTCAAAAAATACAAAAAAAAAATGAAAAATACAAAAAAATCAAAAAGAGAAAAGTACAAAAAAATTGAAAAAGAAAAAATGTGCCATTGATGAAAACCTGGCAAACAGGCATCATGGTAGCAAAAATAGAATCTCTTCCAAGGTGGGGAAAACCTAGTAAATAGGTGCCTCTTGTTCCCTAAAGCTATACCTATTGCAGCACCACTTGGCTCTTTCTTTCCTGCTTTAGTTTGCTTTCTCACTTTCCGGCTTTAGTTGGTTTCTTGATTTAGTTTGTTCCCTACTTTAGTTTGCTAGCTCATGCACTTGCTTTCAGTTACTTTCAAGATTATGCGCCGACTCTACATGGATTGAAACTAGTCACACTTGGGGGCACTTTTCTAGTCTAGGGGGCATTGTCCTATCATTTTCAGAATATTTTCCTTGTATCAGTCACTAGTGGTTCTC
>BSBK01005697.1:0-155000 GCA_027943335.1 Chamaecyparis obtusa
GGAGCTCTACCCATGATTTCCCAATTTCCTTCCAAGGTGCTACCATCCAAAAGAATTCTCCTCTTAACATATCATGATATTGTTTTCCTACTAAAACCAATCTGAGATGAAACTGAAGATATTTGTCTATTTTTGGGCATTGTGTTACCTTTAATAGATCTCAACATAACTCTTATTTTAATGGTCTTATCTTTTGATGGAGGAGCATCCTAGATGTAAGAGTAATCTTGCATCACCCAAAAATATTTCTAGTTTCTTTTCAATAAGGGCTATAGAGCTGCTATTTATGGAAACTTTATATTTTTAGTAGGTTGGTCATATGATCTCGGAATGTTCTGATTTCACATTTGGAGGTTCATCTTAGTCATATTAGCCTACCTGTAAAGTTTCATTGCCAGATCAATTCTAGTTTGAAGATATTGAAAGTTTTCAGTTTTGGGAATGGGGTACAGAAACTTTGAACTCAATTTTGAAGGCTTTAGAGGCCCTAGATGAGGTTGAAATTTTGGCTGAATGAAACTTTCTTGATTTAAGTGTTGTAGAGCTCCTCGTTCCCTTTCTGAAATGGGTTATAATAGTCAATCGGATCAACAGGTGATGACTTATGGTCTCTAGAAGTTGGGTCACCTAAAATGGCGGAAAATGATTTTCCTTCAAAATTTTTGTGTGGGTTTCAAAAGTTATTTTGAGCTGACTTTGATGTAATAAAATGAAAAATAAAATAATTCTAAGTTTGGTCGGCCTTGTTGGCTAAAAATTCTGGAACCTTCCCAGGCGGTGGAAATTGCCTATATAAGGAAGGTTGTAGTGTTGTCTTAGGTAGTTCAGGATAGTTCTGGGTAGTAGATCTGGGTATTGATTCGAGGCTTTGTCCTATAGAATATTGTAAGGGAATGCACATGTGGCTTTGCATATTTTAATTCTAAAAGTTTGTAATTCCACATTTGTGGAGATAATGAGAAGCCAATTTTTTGTTCTTGGCATATTGTTGTTGTTGTTTCTATGTTTCTGTTATGTGTTTGTGGTATTAAGGGGAGCACCCTTCATCATCTTTAGTTTGATATCACTTCCCTACTTGGTTCAAACCTTTCCTAACATTTTCAATCATATTAGTTTGCATGTCAACAACTTTTCTCTTCTTTAATGTTGTGTCTATGTCCAATAATTTTAATGCCTCTTCAAAATTTTTTGCTTATAAGTACTATTGAAAGGAATTGGCTTGTTCAATTGTTTCAAAATTATAAAACTTAGCCAATATTTCTCTTTCTATCTTATTCATTGACTTCTTCATAGCAAGACTTAAAGGTTGAACATTAGAAAATGATCTCAATTTCTCCACATGCATTATAAGTAAATGATCTAAGTTTCTATAATTAATATTTCTCTTTACAGTTTGAGCTAGATCTATGGGTTCATCTATACCGGTAGGAGCATGTGATATTAACCCTTCTCCAACATAAATTTCTTGATCTTCTATAGGGAGTGATCTTGACCCTTCTTCAACTTGTCTTGACCCTCCTACTTCAGCTTCTCCTTCACCATGACCATGTTTATTGTGAGCTGCATGCACAAGAATTAATGAAATTAGAGAAAAATAGAGCATAGGTCCATAAAATTTAGGCACGTAAATTAGAGGTAGATAGATCCATACCTTCTTTGGTTTTATAATAATATGTAAATGTAACTTCACAATTTCTTTATTCGGTACTAGGTGACAATTTTCTTGCAGATTTACTTTATCTTCCCTTCTTGTTGTTTTTTCTTCTCTCCAAAAAAATATCTTCTAAAAATTTGGCAATAGTAATTCTCCTCTTCTAAAATATGTGTTTGATAAAAACACCAATAGAAATTCCTATCCAAAAAAATTCCTTTGATAAAGACACCAATATCAATTCTCCTCCAAAAAATCTCTTTCAAAAAATTTGAGAAATAGTAAAAAGTGTGAATTAAGTTTATTGCAATTGTGTGAAAAATAAAAAATAAAACATTTTATTTTATACTATGCCAAAACAAAATTACCATAATTAGATGACCCACTTCAGGTGAAGTAGGGTGAGAAAAATACTGGCGGTGTTTGTTCCAGCTAGATTTTTCCCATGTGGTCTTCAAGAAAAGAACCCTTCATGTGAAGCTCCTGGGATGGCTTTGTGTGAAGGAGGTCTTCGCACCTAGAGCCCAAACTTGAAAAATGTTTTACGATGAAAAAAAAAAGATTTATTTGTTATCTCTATTGAGCATTAATGCTTGTCATTAGTTTCAAAGGAAGTCAAAGACATCGGTTGGTTACTTATATGAACCCAGTCGACAACTGCAAGCAATACAAGCTAGTTGGTTAAGTCTTCATACGGAGCACCAGACAGTTTTACCTAGCATGAGACAGAGATACTGAGTAGGAGTAAATACTGAGCATCAGTGTAATTACCAAGTAGTATTTATAGTGTTTACTGAGGATCATAAGAAATGGCATAGGAATCAGAAATGGCACATCTATCTATGCAAATAGTTACAACAGAATCAAAAAATGTTTTACCAAGATCAAGGATAATTTATTGTGAGATATTCATTAAATATGATGAAGATCCTATCTAATTGATTTGATCCAGGTTATTTTTGTATATAGTAGATCCTAGGGTTTTTCTCTAAGTTGTTGAAACCTAATTTTGTATAAGTGGTATAAAGCAATATGCTATATATTTGTATTTTACATCATTTTTTATGTGAACTGATGTATGAGTGAAGAAGCACTTCAAGCATTATCTAGTGTTCAAGATTATCGATTAACATAGAAAAATAGTATTCAGAGGAAATTGGATTGAGTAGAATTAGAGCAGGCTAACCAAGCAGTTCAGAGAAAAGATTTTCACAGTATAAGGTAATATATATTCAGTACTTTATTGATATGTATCAGATTTGTCATTAAAAGATAGTTACCTATTTCTTTCTAATCATTGTAATAGAGTTTTGGTAAGATCTCCTAATAGAGTATACTTGACAATCTTTTTGTAAATCTCTTAACCGAGTGCACACTCAAGTAGTGTTGCTAGAATCCTATCACTAGGTAGATCTAGCTGATCTAATATGTTACTCCTAATAGGGTAAGATCACCAAAAGTGATCAAAACTTGTAGCCCTAATAGGAAAACATTTTCTATCTGTAGTAATGAAGAATTTATGGGTGTCATCCCCACCACAATTTTTACCTTCTAACAAGGGTTTCTACATTACCAAAATACTTGTGTTATGGGACTATTATATTGTTGATTTCATGTATTTACTTTTACAAGTTAAATGAATAAATGGTACATGCATTTGATACAATTTATTATGCATGGTTACTACTGTTTACAGTTTTAGATCTAAAAGGTTTATAAGAAAAAAAAATTTGTGGGTACTAATTCACCCCTCCCCTGTCAGTACCTTATCTCTCCAATCCAACAATTGGTATCATAGCTCATTTCTCTTATTGGATAGTTTAACCACTAAAGGGTAAAGATCTAGTCATGGAGAGGTATAAGTTAGATAAGACAATAGAAAACTAGAATATTCAAATGTAGATGTTTGTTGAGTAGTATAAGCAAGTGAAGGATGAACTAAAGAAGTTGCTGGTTGAAAGAAAGAACCTAGCTATTTTGCAAAATGAGACTAGTTACCATGAAGAAGTGATTGAGGATCTATTTGATTACATTGGATCTAGTTCTAGAATTATTTTTGATGGATCTGAAAGTATAGTCTCTGACTTATCTGAAAAGAATCTTCACTTACCTGAACAATTGAAAGCACTGCAAATTGGTCAGGAATCTCAGATGGTAAGAATGGTATAAGTAATGAACAATGATAAACAGGTTGAGTAGGAAAGGAATATAGCTATTGAAGACCAAAGATGGATAACTAAACAACTTCAAGAAAAAGAAAGTGAGATTCACAGACTCACTGAACACCATTTCAAAATCTCAAATCAGATGGTGATTGTGAATCATTAGGTCAACCGAGTTAATGGTGAACTATCAAGAAAAATTGAAGATAGAGGAATGCTTAGAGAAGAAAATGAAAAGCTGAGAAATGAAGTGAAAACACAACAACAACATCATGAAATGAACAAATTGGATGAGGATAGTTGTAAAAGGATTAATGATTTTCTGATTAATCAAATAATATTTGGAAGCAAAGCTAGATTAGGCTATACCAGTGAAGGAGAATCATAAAAAAAAAGTTGAACAAGCCAACAACAATCAGATTCAAAGGCCAAAGACATTATCATGTTATCACTTTGGAAAACTAGGACATACTTCTAATGTGTGTAGAAGCAAAGAACAAGGTAAACCTCTAGTCACTCCTAAGTTTAATGGTTATTGCTATTATTGTTGAAAATTTAGACACTAAGCTTACAAGTGTAGAACTAAATTGAACAAGAATACTAACAATCCTACAGTGGAGAAATTATGTTACACTTGCAATGAACATGGACACACTGTATGATAATGTAAGGAAAAATTGAAGCAAGTATTGATGCCTAAGTAGAGGCACAATGAAAGCCTTATAAACTGAAGAGACAAGGTAACTCTTATGTTTGGGATTACAACATATGGACTAATTGTATTGCATGTGGTAGATATGGGCACACTGCAACAAACTACAATAGGAAAAGTTGGGCTAGATAATCAAGAAGCTGGACAAACACTAGAATGGCATGTTTGCATTGTCATAAGGTCGATCATCTAAGAAAAGACTAGAGACATGAAGCACCAAAAGAAAATCATGTATTTGAGAGTGGAAAAACTATTATAGATATCATGAGAATAAGGAATGACATGTGGAAGAAAGCATCTAATGAGAATGTTGAGTCAAGTAATGTTGTCGGTGAAACCTCGTCCACTAGATTGGGTGACATCAGTACCTCCACCTAAGGTGATATAGGTATGTATGGGTTTGATATTTCAAATGATCACATTTTACATACATTTCCTTATACATGTTGTGTACATAATTCCAAGCACCTGGAATCAACTCTTTGCTTAGATCATGCTTGTTTTGCCTCTATCCACCCCTAATTTTTAGTCCAATCTAAATTTCCTAACATTCTATGTCTAGATCCTTATCGGAAATATAGATGGAGTAACTGAGACGGGGGGGGGGGGGGGGTGAATCAATTAACCACAAAAATATTACCACAAATCCCTTAGATGTTTCATTAAATCATTTACTATTGTTATACTGAAAACTTGTTATTGCAGTGAGTATTAATTATAATTGTTCTTAAGCATTCATCAATGATTAACATACATGAATAAAGAAAGTATCATGAACACAAGAGAGACCAGATTTAACATGGAAACCCAATATGGAAAAAACCACCAATGTAACTAGTTACTATTTTTTACTCTTCTGAAGTGAGCCCTATTAGGAGCCAACCCAGTTAAAGGTTACAAAACACACTGTTAGGTGTGACCTTGTTAGAGGATTTAATCACCCTATTAGGAGTGGCCTTGTAAGGGGCCTTGAAATAATTCAATAGAACTGTTACCTTGTTAGAGGATTACAAAATGGCTGTTAAACCAACTCAGTTAGGAGATTTTGAAATCACTACTACAATGGTAAGAAAGTAACAATGAAGTGACCTAAATAATGATGCAACTAAATTGCTGATTACAGATCTCTTTTCTACTTCACTAGATCCTTCCTGATCAAATATATCTCCACTGCTCTTCAAGGATATCTAATCATCCTTCAAAATTTGCTCACACTTTCTGTCTTTTCACTTGCACACCTTTTTTTAATTCACAACTTGACCTTCTATATATACCATTTGGATTGTCCATTCAGATTGTCAAGTCGGGACTAATAACACTACTAATCATTACAATAGTCAGTTGGAATAAACAAACTTATTTCTCAAAATAACAAAAATCCTTCACTGGGCTGACCTTGCTCGATAAACACTAATTCAAAGAGATTTCCTTTGGTGACCGAGAGAACTTAGTAAGCACTAAAAATTCTGAAACATCCTTTGGAGACCGAGTGAACTCAGTAACACTAACTTTCCTTTGATAATTATGGAAGCTCGGTTAACACTATTTTCTGCCATACTTTTCTTTGACGCCTAAAATATCTCAGTAGATACTGAAAAACTGCCTATAAACTGACTGAGCTTGGTAAATTATGGGAACTACTTTGCTGACCAACTAAGCTCGGTAAATGATATGACATTTGTGTGACATCAAAGACAACACACAATTAATCCAACAATCTCCTTCAGACAATTGTATCCAACAATCTCCCTCTTTGGCATTGATGCCAACACATGTCATAGCACAATGAAATTTCATAGAAAACATAGAGTAAGGAACATATCCTTAGCTTCATTCTAATTCTCATCTATGAGAACTCCCTCTATCAGCAAACTTCTCTTTTTGACTAAAAACTCTCCAAGAAAACTCTCCCTCTTAGAAATCTTAAGAAATTTCTTGAAGTATGACAACAAAGTCTCCTCTTGACAACACATGCCAAAGACAATACAAACTAGGTGAATAGCAATGTACCTTGAGAACTAATTCATATGCAATGATTCCTTGACTAAGCTGCATCAACTGACTGATCTTCAATATGCTTTGGTTGATGCATCACTAAAACTTGATTTAGTGAGCCTCGGATAGGGAATTACCCCTAATTTCCTCTTAGATACAAGAATGCATCTTAGGTAGTGGCTTAGTGAATATATTTGCAATTTGTTCTTTTGTATGAATATATTCCAATCTGATTTCCTTGTCCTGCACCAATTCTTTGACAAAGTGATATTTTATAGCAATGTGCTTGGTTTTGGAATGCATTACTAGATTCTTTGAAATATTTATTGCACTTGTATTATCACAAAATATAACAACTAGTTCTTTGATCTCAACCTTCATGCCTTCCAATAACTATTTAAACCAAACAATATTAGAGTAGTTTACTGCTACATCAACATATTCTTCTTCTGTTGTGGATTGGGGATGTGCAATTTTTCTTTTTACTAGTCCAAGATACCAACCTCTGTCCAAGAAAGAATGCTCCACCACTTGTACTCTTTCTATCATCAATATTTCCTACCCAATCAGCATCAGTAAACACTTTTAAGTCCATATTGCCTCCAAATTTATATCACAAGCCATAATCTTCAGTTCCTTTCAAGTATCTCAAGATTCTTTTGATTTCCATCATATGATTTTCTCTAGGTTTTGTTGAGAATCTTGCTACAATACCAACTGCTAAGGCAATATCAGGCCTTGTATGAACTACATACTATAATTTTCCAATCATTGATCTATATAAGGTCTGATCTACTTCTTTTGAATCATCATCTTTTGTAAGCTTTAGTCCTATACACATGGGTGTACCAACTAGTTTTGCATCTTCCATACCAAACTTCTTAAGTATTTCCTTGATGTATTTTAGACTTAGTAATGTAGATATCATTCTTGCTCTACTGAATTTAAAGACCAACAAAAAAATTTATCTGACCAAACATAGACATTTCAAATTCTTTGTTCATTTTCTCTGAAAATTCTTTCCATTGATCATCGTTACCTGTAAACACAGTATCATCCACACATATTTTTTTCCAAAACAATTCTATTATCTGGTCCTTCTTTGATGTATAAACTACTATTATCATTAGCTCTTTTGAAAACCAATCTGAATAAGATAGTTATGTAATCTTTCATACCATGCTCTAGGGGCTTGTTTTAGACCATACAATGCTTTGTGTAACCTATAGACTATATTCTTTTTGTCTGGATCAACAAAACCTTTAGGTTGCTTAATGTAGACTTCTTCATCAAGAATACCATTGAGAAATGCAGAATTTTACATCCATCTGATATACCTTAAATCCTTTATGTGCTGCATATGCAAGTAGAGTTCTTACATCTTCTAATCTTGCAACAGGAGAAAAAGTCTCTCCATAATCTATACCTTCTTCTTGAGAATACCCTTTACACACTAATCTAGCTTTGTTTCTAGATACTTGACCATCTTCATTCAGCTTGTTTTTGAATACCCATTTCATTCCAATTACATTTTTGTCTTTAGGGCCTAGGTACAAGAGCCCATGTCTTTTTTTTCTCTATTTGTTCTATTTCTTCATTCATAGCCTCAATCCCACTTTCATTTTCCAATGCATTTTAACATTTGTAAGTTCAAAATCAGCAAGTAACATGTACCTTTTAGTTTACTTCTTGTCATAGTACCATCTAATTTGTTTCCAATAATTTGATCTGGTGTATGATGCTTTCTGACATACTTGGAAAATAAAAGTTCCTTGCCTCTTGAATGAGTTATATTGTCATTTTCTTGAATTTCATCTTCAGGTTCAGTTTGCTCGGTAGCTTCAGGTTGAGACTCAGTTTCTTGTGACTCGATTTGAACTTCTTCTTGTGACTCGGTTACTATACTGGGTTCGGTAGATGCAGTTTCCTTATTGATAGATGTGTCTGGCAATGTATCAAGTTCAATGTAAACAAATCTTTTGTAATCCTCTGGTTCCTTTTTGCTTTCTTCTTCAGTCTTTTTTGCAAACTCATCAACTTTCACATGTGCAATTTCTATGATTTTGTGAGTAGACAAATTCAGACATCTATATGCTTTACTTTTGCAAGAATATCCCAAAAATATTCCTTCATGACTTTTTACATCAAATTTCCCTTTTCTAGATTCTTTTAAGATGTAACATTTACTACCAAATACTTTCACGTAACTTACATTGGGTTTATAGCCATACCATAACTCATAAGGAGTTTTGAATGTGTCTTTTCTCAATTGTACTTGGTTCAAGGTATGAACTATAATGCTAATAGCTTCCTTCCAGTATTTCATAGCAATGTTCTTTTCAATCATTAGAGTCCTTGCACAGTCCATGATAGATATGTTCCTTCTTTTAGCTATTCCATTCTGCTCAGGAGTTCTTGGGGCTGATACCTATCTTTTGATTCCTCTTTCAATGCAGAAATTATTGAATTCATGGGAGATGAATTCACCACCTCTGTCTAATCTTAAGCACTTCATTCTTTTTCCTATTTCCTTTTCTACTCTTGCCAAATACCATTTGAATTTCTCAAATGCTTCTGATTTTTCTCTTAAATACATAACAGTCATCATTCTAGAGTAATCATCAACAAAGAGAATAAAGAATTTTTCTCCAGTATAGCTTTCAATTCCAATAGGTCCACATAAGTTAGTATGCACAATATCCAAAATATCTTCAGACTGATAGTTTTTACTTTTAAAGCTAGTCTTTCCCATTTTACCAATCTGACAATTCTTGCATAGATCAACATCGGGTTTCTTCAAAGTAGGAATACCTCTTACTTTCTTGAATTTTCTTATTTTCACCATACTATCAAAATTTACATGACATAACCTTTTGTGCCATAACCAACTTTGTTCAATTTGAGCAATAAAACATGAGCATTCACGAAGATCAAGATAAAATAGGTTACCTTTGGTTTGTTTGCATGAACCAATTAGTTTTCCTTTGTCATCCAGCAGTCTTGCTTTGCCATTCATGAATTCAACCTTGAATCCAATGTTGATTAGTTGTGCTACACTTAGAATATTATGCTTTAGTCCTTCAACCCAATATGCATTATCACATATAAGTTCTTTGGTTAATGAAATTCATCCTCTTCCTTTTATACAACAAGGTTCATTGTTTCCAAACCTTACATTACCACAATCATAGTCTTCAAGGTGTTCAAACCTTTTTCTATCACTAGTCATATGATGTGAGCATCCACTATCTATAATCCATGTATCATCTTTGCTTATATGAGAGATAAGTGCCATCTCATCTTCATCATCATCAGATTCATCTTTTACAGTAATGAAGACAATTTATTCTTCACTATCATCAGAATCCTTAGCCAAAAAACATGTTTTCTTACCTTTATCATTGAATGACTTGAAATTCTTCTTGCCATTGTACTTGTGACCTTTCTTCTCATCCTTGCTTTGCTTGTTTGGGCACCTAGCTGCACTATGACCAATTTCTTCACATGAAAAATAGATTAAAGGAGTTTTACCTTTGTATTTACCTCTACCTTTGGTATATTTCTTTGCAAGTAATGCTTCAATAACTTCAAGATCACCATCTGAACTTTCCTCTGATTCTTCTTCACTTTCTGACTAGATTTCCTTGCCCTTCTTAAGTGAAAGTTTGGCCTCAAATGCTGATTCAATATTTTTAGAAGTTGGAACATAGTTGTCATAGTTATCTAATTCAAAAGCTGTCAATCTTCCAACTAAGGGATCCAAAGTTATATTTTGATTTTGTTCACATCTTCTTTCTTGAATAGCAGATACTCTTATTGCATAGATAGGAAAAAATGTTCTAAGAACCTTACTTATAACAGTTTCATCATCAATTTTTCCTCCGGAAGCTCTGATTGCACTAACACTCACCTTGATCCTTTCAACATATTTTGTAATGTTTTCATCTTCTTTCATCTTCATCTGATCAAAATGTCCTCTTAGGCTTTCTGCTTTGGCTCTCTTCACATTTTCATCACCACCATAAATTTTCTTCAGCTTGTTCCACATTTCATAAGCAGTTGTGCAGTCTTTGATCTCATCAAATTCTTCATAGCTAAGAGCTGATGCAATGTCTATCATCATGGTGTTATGGTTCTTTTTCTTTGCAATGTCTTCAATAGTTAATGTGCCAGTAGGAGCTATATATTCTTGATCAATATATTTGCATCTTGAATCACCAATGCAAGCCAGATGAAGTCTAATGAGACCTTGCCATGCTGAAAAGTTATCTTTGTTAAGCCTTCAACTTTCTCTCTTGTAAGACATCCTGATCTTTAGATTAGGTCCTTGAAACCCTTCCTGCAAGCACCAAAATATCTGATACCAATTGTTGGAAATATAGATGGAGTAACTAAGAGGGGGGGCAGGGGTGGGGTGAATCATTTACTCACAAAAATATTACCACAGATCCCTTGGATGTTTCATTAAATCATTTACTACTGTTATACTGAAAACTCAATTATTGCAGTGAATATTAATTATAACTGTTCTTAAGCATTCATCAGTGATTAACATACATGAATAAATAAAGTATCATGAACACAAGAGACACTAGATTTAACATGGAAACCCAATATGGGAAAAACCACCAATGTAACTAGTTACTATTTTTCACTCTTCTGAAGTGAGCCCTGTTAGGAGCCAACTCAGTTAAAGGTTACAAAACACACTGTTACGTGTGACCTTGTTAGAGGATTTAATCACCCCATTAGGAGTGGCCTTATAAGAGGTCTTGAAACAATTCAATAGAACTGTCACCTTGTTAGAGGATTTACAAAATGGTTGTTAAACCAACTCGGTTAGGAGATCTTTAAATCACTGCTGCAATGGTAAGAAAGTAACAATGAAGTGACCTAAATAATGATGCAACTAAATTGCTGATTATAGATCTCTATTCTGCTTCACTAGATCCTTCCTAATCAAATATATCTTTGCTGCTCTTCAAGGATATCTAATCATCCTTCAAAATTTGCTCATATTTTCCTTCTTTTCACTTGCACACCTTTTTTTAACTCACAACTTGACCTTCTATATATACCATTCGTATTGTCCATTCAGATTGTCAAGTCGACACTAATAACACTACTAATCATTACATCAATCGGCTGGAATAAACAAACTTTATTTCTCAAAATAACAAAATCCTTCACTGGGCCGACCTTGCTCAGTAAACACTAATCCGAAGAGATTTCCTTTGGTGACCGAGAGAACTCGATAAGCACTATGAATTCTGAAACATCCTTTGGAGACCGAGTGAACTTGGTAAACACTAACTTTCCTTTGATAACCATGGAAGCTCGGTTAACACTATTTTCTGCCATACTTTTCTTTGACGCCTAAAATATCTTGGTAGATACTGAAAACCGCCTGCAGACTAACTGAGCTCGATAAATTATGGGAACTACTTTGCTTACCGACTGAGCTTGGTAAATGATATGAAATTTGTGTGACATGAAAGACAACACACAATTAATCCAACAATCTCCTTCAAACAATTGTATCGAATAGATCCTGAGGTTTTTAACCATAAGATCAAATTTGACCTTATGGGGTCAAAGTTGACCTCTATCCTAACCTTGTCAGGATCGACCTTGACCCTGACCTGGTCAATTCAAACCTCCTCCTTGACCCCCTATCTAGATTTCAAGTTTCCTTGATTTATGGGTGTCAGGTTTTTGGGGATATTTGTTTCCCACCTCCAGGTCAGCCATTTCAGGTTTCAGGATGGTAATTCCTTTAATTGCATTTAATCTAGGTATATTTTCTAAAGGTTAAGACCTAATTGAGATTTAATTCTTCAAGGTGGCCCCTCTAGATGATTGTGCCCTAGTTCACTATAAAAGGAGGCCTTCCTCTCTCATTTTCAGATCTCATCCCCAAGAATATTCTCTCAAGCTCTCAAGGTGATTAGGCAAGCATTCATTCAAGAATTCAAGTCCTCTTCTCCATCCAAGTTCTCCATTGAAGATCAAGGATTCAAGCATTAAAGCCATTGAAGGGATTTGGTTCAAGCATTCAAGATTCATCATTCAAGCCCTAGATCTAGCCATCATGATGGTGTGATCTTCCTTCAAGATCCTTTTGTTCATCTTCAAGATATATTATTCTTCTATGAAGGTGGATTCCAAGTATACAATCATTGAGGTTTGATTTACATTTACCATTGTTTTGTTCAAGCTTTCATATAAATATACTTGTTTACATTCAAAATACAATTACATGTGTATCTAACTGCATGGCTTCATTGTTAGATACATTTCCACTACTTTCTAGCATTCTCCATTTCAATTTCAATATTAAGGTCGATTCCAAACTAGGGTTTGACCAAGGCAAACCCCCCATACAAACAAAAACCCCATTTTTTTGTAGGTACAGGTGCAAAAATTTGGATTTGAGAGTAGATTTGGATACCCTTTTCGATGAACTTCTGAGATCTATGAAAAAAGTCACAATCGACCTTCAAATAAAGAATGGAGCCTTTGACTTTTATGAGGGTCAAAGACTACCTGCTGGTGGAATGACAAAAGATTTTTGGGTTTTCTTCGTCTTGGCATTTCTAGATCGAAACAGGTGGCAAAATTGCTTGAAAGTACACACAAACATCAGAAATTGGCATTTTCTAGATTTTCCCTAATTTGAGGTTAGTACTTGTATTTCAATTATTTCAAATTCCAAACACTTCAATTCTCCATAGGGAAATATAGGGTCTCTCTCTCTCTCTCTCTCCATAGATTGATTCGATTGTGCATTAGACTTTTCGTTGATCAAATTGGATCTCTAATTTGGGAATTTGGATTTAGGAGTGAATTTCACATTTCCCCCATACATCATATACATATGAATAGAGGTGATTCCATTTTACCACTATTCATTTTGGTGAATCTGACATAATTACTCTCCTTTATTTTGTGGAATTGTGTTAGATTTTAGATTATTTCTTGTAGTTAGATTAGATCTCATTTATGCTCTTGCATTTTAAAATTAAAAAATACACAAAAATCTATATAATCAATAAAATCCAACAATATTTCTTGCATTTCATTTTCTATGGCAATTGTTAAGATGCTTTGTTGTGTAATTATGTTATGTATTACTCTTCTTTTAGCATCTCTTTATAATACCTATTATACACTAAGTTTTCACCCTTGTTTCAAGCTCTCGTAGTCTTGATAACCTAGTATAACATTGAAATCATCTCCAGGTGTGGGACCTATGCTAACTAAGATGAGACCTCCAGGTTCTAGGCTAGTTTCTCTTGGATAATCACCTTAATTTGCTTCTAGATATGAAAAGTAAATCTTTTGAGGGAAAGGGATAGAAGGAATGCTTGGAAATGGAAATGACTAAAAGAAAACTACCTACTAGGTGGCACACCAAAATTAGGGTATGGATCTCAATATAGAGGATGCAAATAATGGACAACTCAAGTCTAGGAGATCACAACTCACTAAATAGGTCTACATAAATATTTCATAGAAGGGTCTGCAATAGAATGAGGCTATTCAGGGAAAGAAATAATTTCACAAACAATAGCATTCGTAAGAATTTAAGCACAATCTACAACCCACAGACAAACATTCACCTTTGCAACTTGGTATAGGAATGAGACAGATTGTCATGGGGTTGAGGTATACCCACAAGAGCACTCAAATTAGACCACCCACAATAATACACAAAATTGAAAAAAGAGAGAGGGATCATGAACCCTAAGATACCACTGAAAACATCATATAATTTTATTCAATAAGAGATAATTTACACAAGGGAGTATAGGGATAGAAAAGGTGTCACAAAATACCTCTACAATATTTGAATTATCAATGAAAGATTTACAACTATATAAGCCAGAGGGTAGAAATGATACCATAGATGACCCTTAAGAAAAGTGAAATTCTTTTACAATTGTCCAAATCTAAGCTCAAAAGCTCCAAAAAAGAACTATATACCTCTCACTGCATGCAGGTAGGGGTCAAAAATTAACCTAACTAGGGTTATAAGATTTACAACAATATCAAACCCTAAAGGTATTGATGACCTATCATTAAATTCTAAGAATGTCTAGCTAATCAGAGCATATCCTTCTTTGCACACTAATCCTGTTGTACTGAACTCACCTACAGACACAACCACCTTGACTCATCTACCCACCTACAACTCCACTAAGCCATGAAGGCTCACAATCTAATCTTATTTCCCTAGGTAATAGTACCATTCAAAAGGTGGCGCTAACTCTTTCTAGCACCCCCTGTCATGAAAAGGTGGCAAAGGACCCTGCAATGCTGGCCAATAGTCATCTCCATCTTCCTCACAACCACAACCATCCTAAGAATTTAATTTTTGAGCTAACCGATGTCGTGCATGACCAAAAAGAGTGAAACCCTAGCAAAACCTTCACAGGAAATTTGAATTTAAATGATAACAGCTAGCTTGGTCTAAAATTAAAACATAACCGCGAATCTCATGATGTTCTCAATAGATGAACAGCCATGATACGCTGAAAAAACAACCTAAAATCCCCCTCTGACAAGTCAAGACCATGATGGAAGTCAATGGCCAATCAAAAGTGAGAAAAATAGCACTAGGTAGCTCATCGGACCCACGACCCACTGGGATTCCAATCTAATGGCAGGCAGATGATCTCATAGGGTCAAAAGATTCTATGAGATCATATGACCACCATAGATCTTAGCCTTTCTGACACATCTGTAGACCCTTTGACATGGTCCCACTGATAGAGCTAAGCTATCATCTAGCCAACCAATAATGAACGAGCACATCACTAGGAAAGGACCCACTGACAAACCCTGGTGATAAAGTAAGATCAACAGCTGTCACATGATCACAAGCTCTGATGCAAACCATTATGAACATACACCAGTCATCGATCCTCTGCAGATGTCAAAGCCTTTGACTGTCAAAAGGGCCCGGGCTGACATGGTGCTGAATCACAAGTCTTTAACCAATCAAAGGTGTACAGCTTAGACAACGTGGCCAGACCCATTGACAAACACACTCTACAAATAGGAAGATCAACGGTCATCACAAGATCTCATGGAATCTTCTGAGGCCATGAGATCATGTGACAACTGTCAAATGTGGAATCTTGACTTCAGCCGCTAAGCAGAGACCACCAACCTAAAAGTGTAATCGCTCGCAGGATTGCTAAATGTTAAAGCTTTGACCGCTAGGAATAAGAGATTTGGAGACTAAAGGATTTAATTACACACATGCAGAATGAAAGTTTTAAGTGGCTGAAAAGTTAATGAAGAAATATAATAGGCCAAAGGGTTTTTAGGGTTTGGCCTGCAACGGCTAGTTTTATGAATTTTTTACCTATAGACCAAGGACTTGAAATAATTGTAGAGGCCAGAAGACAAGGCATAAGTTCATGAAATTATCAAGGATTCTTAGTAAGATAAAAATAGAGGCCTGGGGATAGATTTAGCCAAATTTGTGTTGGATAGGATAATTAGGGTAACATTTTTGGTGATTTATGCTAGATGTCAGCCTGCTAGACATGGAAAACTAGTGGCCTTAAAATAATCCATTGGGCATGGGGTCATCAAAAATAAAAAAATTCTCACAAGGACATAGGACTGGAACTAGAGAGACAAATTTGTGCACAGGCACTTCTTGAAAAGCAGGAAACTACCCTAGAAAATAGGGAAGCAAAGTAGAAAACATATTTACAAGATTTACAAGAAGGGATTAACCTTAAAGGAGGGCTTCAAGTGGAAACCATTCACTGAGATTGGCAAGGAAACTCCTTCAACAGTTGATATTTGAAAAGCATTAGACCCCTTGCACTCTGTTATAACAAATGGTCCACCCCAAAATGAATCAAGCTTTGTATGTCTAGCAAGCCTTGATCTGAACTCATTTCATTTGAGGACTACATCCCTAGCTTTGAAATTTCTAATCCTAGCTCTTTTATCAAAACTTTTCTTTATTTGGATCTAATGGAATTCCATATCCTGCATTGATTTGTCTTGAAGTTCTTCTAACTCCATCAACTAACCATATCTGATCTGCAAGGGATCTCCTTCATCAAATAGGGCATATTGAGTAGCCAAGTCCAGAGCTGGCAATTCAACTAAGATAGACAACTTGGCCTCTCTGCCATACACTAACACATAAGGAGAATTACCAATAATCTTCTTTGGATTAATTCTATCTATCCATAAGATAAACCTTAGTTTAGTATGCCAATCCCTTTGGTTATCTTGCAGAGTTTTCTTGATTATCCTAATTAAGTTCTTGTTTGTTGATTTTGCTAAGCCATTTCCCTGAGGATAGTAATTTGAACTGGTATTTAGGTAAATTCCATTCTTGACTACCAATTCTAAGACTTTGAGGCCTATGAATGCCAATGCATTATCTGAAATTATGGAGTCTAGAGTGCCAAAGCTATGGATTATATCATCATAAAAACTTAATACAGCACTCTCATTTGATTCCTTTAAAGCAATTGCTTCTATCCATCTAGTGAAGTAATCTATTGTAGTGATTATCCATTTATGGCCTGCACTAGATGGAGGATTGATCATGCCAATGAAGTCTATACCCCATTTCATGAAGGGCTACTCTATTCTAACTGGCTATAGGGGTAAGGTTGCAAGCCTTTCATTTCTTGCAAACATGGCACACTTGATGCATTTTCTTACATAATCATGACTATCCTTAAAGATAGATGGCCAGTATTATCCAGCCCTCATGATTTTAAAAGCAGTAGTCCTAGAAGAGAAATGACCTCCAAAAGGTCCATCATGAAACTCAAATAGGATAACAGCTATCTTTTCTAAATCTATGCACCTTAAAAGGACACCACTATGATCCTTTCTAAAAATAACCTCATTTATCAGCACAAAAGGAATAGATTGTAATCTAATATCTCCTTTTCACTAAATCTAGGCCTGTAGGACATTGTCCTATCTTCAAGGAACTGATCATATTAGGCAACCAGCTTGTTGCCTTGGCTTGTTCTTCTGTAGAATGCACCACTAGAGATGCATCTATTTGCTCTAATTTCTTTGAACTCTCATCTGATGCCAAATGATCACAAAGACCTCTTCCTCTAACCAGATTGGTAGTTTGAATATCTATGTCATATTCCATCACATTGGTGATCCAACCAGCACTTTTCTCATTTGGGCCCTTGGAAAGCAAAAATTCTTTGACACTTGGATGAGTAACTTTCAAATGTACCTTGCTATGGGTCAATAGAAATCTGAACTTTTTAAGGCTCTTTACCATAGCAAGTACATGTTTTTCTACAAAAGAGTATCTATGTTCATACTCCTCTAAACCTTTGCTAAAGAAAGCAATAGCCTATTCCAACCCTTCTAAATTTTCTTTAGTCAACATTGCAGATATAGCATCATGACCTCCATAAGCATAAAGGATAAAATCCTTATTGAAATTTGGGTTTAGGAGAGCAGGGGCTTCTGGTAAGGCCTCTTTGGTAGCCTGGAAATTGACTTTCCCTTCTTTGGTCCAACTAAAAGCTAAACTCTTCTTTAACATGGTTGTCAAGGGCTTGAGTAAATCTACAATGTTAGGCAAGAACCTCCTAAGAAAGTTAATCTTTCCTATGAAATATTGGAGACTTTTCTTATGATGTGGAAATGGTAGCTCTAAGATAGTTGCAATTCTCTCAGGATCCACTGTAATTCCTTCTTTGGATACTACATATCCCAACAAGTTTCCTTCATGAACTGCAAACACACGTTTCTTTGGATTAAGAGATATCCCAAATTCTCTACACCTTTGAAAGACCTTCTGCAAATGTTTGATATGGTTTGTTGCATGCTTTGAATAGATAGTTATGTCATATAAGTAGACCAACACAAAATTGTACATGAGGCTCTTAAAGGCCATATCCATTGCTTTTTGAAATGTAGCACCTGCATTTGACAAACAAAAGGGCATCTTTTGATAGGCCATGGTTCCCCACTTGGTTGTAAATGTAGTCTTATATTGATCCTCTTCATTCACTAAGATCTCATTGTATCTTGAATAGCCATCCAATAATGAAAATCTTTCAGATCCAGAGACACATTGTAATATTTGTTCCATAGAGGGTAATGGATGGCGGTCTTTTAGAGAGGCCCTATTAAGATCCCTAAAGTCAACACATAACCTTAGCTCCCCATTCTTTTTCCTGATAGGAAGAAGGTTGGAAACCCAACTATTATGCTTGATGGGGTAGATGATACCACTTTCTATTAGTTTGAGTACTTCTTTATGCATAAGTGGCTCAAGTTTGGGATTAACAGGCCTTTGCTTCTGCCTCACTAGTTTGGTGTTAGGTTCTAACTCAATAGTGTGCTGAGAAAGAGTAGGGTCAAAACCTTTGAGGTCCTCATATTTCCATGCAAAAAGATCACTAAATTCTTTGAATAATTGGGTATAAGCTTGCTTTTCCAATTCAGTGTTCACTTTTCCAAATTGTAAGCTCTTACCTGGTTCCAACTCTAGTTCAACACAATGTTCTTGTTGAATTACCAGGCCAGCTTTGCTTCTCTTAACTTCATCATCCTTTTTGAAGATAGTCTCTAAGGTGACAAGACCTCTAGGCATCTTATTAGACTTAAGTTGTATCACTTGATCATCATAGTTTTGTGATAGCCTATCTTGATTGTCTTCTGAAAAGACATCTTCTTCAAACAAGAATTGCAGAATTTGTTCATCATTGTCAAACACTTGCCAATTGACATCATTATCCAAAATAGAAGGTCTGACAATCACTTTGATATGATGTTGATTTGTTTCTTTTAAAATTCTATTTGGAATATCATACTGAGATCCAATAGTAGCTAACCTATCTACATTTTGATTTAGCTTCCTAGGGATAGCAACAATATTGAAAGCACAAAAATATTCAATTGCATCCCAAACTCTATGCTTGTATGCTTTCAAAGTGTCATTCTTGGTTGCACTTATCCCTCTTACTTGGCTGACAACTAATTCACTGTCACCATAAAACTTTAAGGCCTTAAGCCCTCTTTTTCTAGCCCACTCTAGTCCATTCACTAGACTTTCATATTATATAGTATTGCTAGTGCAAGAGAAATTGAATCTAAAGGCAGTGTAATACATTTCTCCTTTTGGGGACACTAGCATAGCACCACCACCAGAACCATGTCTACTTCTAGCTCCATCAAAAAATAGTTCCCAAACCTGATTACTCTGATCCTATGAATCAATGTCTTCTTTGAAAAGGGTTGGCTCTATGGATCCACTTTCTTGTATTAAATAACTTCCCAAACAAAAATCCCAAACAAGATTTTCTTGGGCCTCTGAAGCTCTTTCATCTAGTAAAATATTAGGGATACTTTCTATCTTAGTGTCTGCTTCACTAATAGTTTGGCAGTCACTATCATCAAATATGGGGTAGTTTACATTGATGGTATTAGACACATATGTTTCTATATGGTGTGCTGACAATGGTTCTAATTTAGGGTACATGTGCAAGATCATGAGGGGCCAAAAAGTGGTGATGTCAATTCAAAACTTTGACAATCTAGCTGAAGACTTATTTTTCACCTGAATTTGATAAAATGAAAAGGGTATCTTAAGGAGATTATTAGCTTTCTATTGATATAATTGTTGTCAAATTTTGAATTTGATAAGCAATTATTAGTTACTTTCTAATTGAGCTACCTCTAAAGTGCCGATTTATATACTGATTGAAAAATGACTATAACTTTCAGACAGTATAACATTTTTGAAATCCAAAAATTGTGTCACATTCTATGCTTCACCTACTATAAGGAAAAAAAATAAAAAATTGAATTTTGTAAAGTTTTGAATGAGTTAAGGTGGTCAGACATGGGAGTTTTTTTATTCTAAAAAAGTTGTAGCAAAAAATTCATAATTAATTTTTTTTTGAAATAAAATTAAAAAAAAATATCCGTCACATTTGGGCATGAGTCTACTACTTATATATAAAATCTTATAATAAAATATTATCATTTGATTATGATTAAGGTGGTCAGACATACACCTACTTCTTTTTTTTTTCTTGAAATTTTTGTACTACTGCATTGAAATCTATACTTTTCACCGATTATACTAAATTTTTCTCAAAATTGGCCTAGTAGTTTAGAAATTAAATTCAATTTTTTATAGATTCTATTGTCACAACTTTTTGATATTAGGTTCATAGCTAGTTGAAATTTCCACGTCAAGTTGACTAACCCTTATTTGCTGATTTTTTATTGCCACTTAAGTGCATAGTTTGGCCCCTCATGATCTTCCACATAACCTTTAATGGTGACCTTGGTCCCATACCTTGTATGAAATAACATGTGAGACTAGTTAGAAGATAGGTAGCCTCCTATCTTGGTTGTAAACTCCCTTGAAAGACATATAGCAAATAATGCAAGGAGATCTATAATATATATATCAAGGAGGATAGAGGAATTAGGACTAGCATATAGGATTAGACTGGTATCCTTGGCCACACCTATAGTATTGACTGAGGATCCATCAATTTGTGTGACCTTCTTTTGAAAGGGTTCATAATTTAGTCCTAATCGGTCAGCCACCTTCTTAAGCATTACAGTGCTAGTAGCTCCACTATCTACCATACAATTATGCACTAGAGATTTTCCAATAATTAGAGATACATAAAAGGGAGGTGGCTTTGAATTCCTACCTTTCATGGTATTTCCCTTGGAGTTGCTACTCGGGGCCTCCTTTTCATGATCAGTGTTAACCAACACTAGCTTTGCAACTTCTTTTGTAGGTTGAGCAGTTGTTACTTCAGTCATGGCCTTCTTCAAAATTTCAAGTTGTCCTAGAAGAGCCAAAGAGGCCCACATGGACATGGTGACATTCACCTTCTTCATGTTGTCTACAATATTAAAAGTTGTGACAGTGTGTACTCTTTGTTGTGCTTTCACTATGATGGGCTCCACTTCTTTAGACTATTGGCTTTCCTTGCTTGTAATGACAAGAGCCTCTTTAGGTGTGATGGGAGTAGCTTGCTACAGTGGCTCTGCAAAGTTGGTGGCTTTAGCATTAGAATCTTCTCTCTCCATGTCTTGAGCTCTTCTCTTTTCTCTTGTATAGGCAATAAAGGCAACCTCATCATTCACTCCATTGAAGTCTGGTTGTTCCCAATTGAAAAGAGTAGTCTCATGCTCTTGTGATTCTTGTTGAGGCACTAACCCACTAGATGGAGCCTCTGATTAAGCTTGGGAGGCATTTTGAACCATCAGAGCTTGGTTCATCCATCCATTTGAACATGTAGTCTTATTATGAGGCTGATTACAAGGAAAACACCATTCATTATCCATAGCCATATTATTTTGACTAGGAACCATATCCCTCAATGGATTTGTAGAATTTAGAGCTGCGGGGTTATATGGTTGTAATGGTCTTTGATTAAAACTTTGCCTTTGTCCCTAATACCCTCCTTGGTATGGTGGCCTATTTTGTTAATAAGGCTATCCTTGATTTTGATATTGCTAATTAGGACCTTGGCCTTGTGGCTGAAAGGGTGGTTTGATTCCTTGACCTTATTTCTTCAAATTTATGACCTCTTTAGTTAAGGTCTGCAACAAGTTTGTCATCTCCTACTGACTTCTCTGTTGGCTATTCTTTATCTCTTGTAACTCTTGAGAAAAACTAGCTGTTAGCTCTTGACTACTAGTACTAGCTTGAGGTGCTAATATGGTGGGAATAGGGGTAAATGGGGGTACTTGTGCAGGTGCAATGGGTTGAAGGCTAGGAAAAATGGGCATTGGAGGCCTTCTAGCAATCCTGCATGCTTAGATTAAATAGTTCTCAGCCCTGATAGCTATGTCAAAGGCTTGGGGTAAGGAAGTACCACCCATAGACTGGATCATGATAGAAATTTTACCATTTAAACTTTTCAAGTAGTAAAGGAAAGCATGGTCAGATGATGGTCTCACAAAAACTAGAATTCTATTCCATGTTTTGAGGAATCTACTATTGTAATCTATCATTTGCTCTTGAGGGTCTCTCTTAATGGTTGTCAACTACTCAACTAGAGACAAGTTATTTGATTTATCCTCAAAATGCTTACTTAATGCATCCCCTAATTCATCCCATGAAGTAATGGAACCAATAGTTAGAGTTCTAAACCATTCAAGAGCCTTACCTTTTAAAGAGGCTACTAATAATTTTATGGCCACATCCTCTTGAGTTATATTGTGTATGCTATAGATGGTGGTCACATCTCTTATCTATTCAAAAGTAGTTTTCTGCCCTTCACCTATGAAATTAGGTATACTCTTTAGTGCCACTAAGGGCACATCATGATGTTGAGCAAAGCCTAATGGACTCCCTTGGTTGAAAGGTGCAAAGGAAAATTGTCTAGCCATTGCAAGAGTTGGAATCCGAAGATTGACAACTATGTGAGCTATATTTGCTACTAGATTTGAATCCTCTTCTAGATCTCTGGTTAGAGATTTGTCTCTTCCTCTGGAATGAAAGGGGAAAGGTCACCTTTCTGAAGTATTAGGAGGTGTTGATTGAACTCTCCTTGTAGGGGATGTTTTTTGAGTTGACCTACCTTTGTGACTTCTTTTTGAGGGAAACTCTAAAAATTTAGTGGGCTTCAAGCTTCTAGTCTGAATCTTTCTCATAAACTTTGAACAAGCTTGGATTGAACCTTTGAAATCCCTGGAGTTGCCAAATATACTTGATAGAACAATCTTTTAGAAGTCTGTATTATGCAATCTATATATTAGAGATAACATAATTTGAATTTGAATAAACTTCTAGTCCCACCGAGCGTGCCAAAACTATTATACACTAAGTTTGCACCCTTGTTTCAAGCTCTCATAGTCTTGATAACCTAGTATAACATGGGAATCATCTCTAGGTGTGGGACCTATGCTAACTGAGATGAGACCTCTAGGTTCTAGGCTGGTTCCTCTTGGATAGTCACCTTAATTTGCTTCTAGACATGAAAAGTAAATCTTTCGAGGGAAAGGGATAGAAGGAATGTTTGGAAAGGGAAATGAATGAGAGAAAACTACGTACTAGGTGACACATCAAAATTAGGGTTTGGATCTCAGTATAGAAGATGAAAATAATGGACAACTCAGGTCTAGGAGATCACAACTCACTAAATAGGTCTACATAAATATTCCATAGAAGGGTCTGCAATAGAAAGAGGCTATTTAGGGAAAGAAATAATTTCATAAACAATAGCATTCCTAAGAATTTAGACACAATCTACAACCTATAGAAAAACATTCACCTCTGCAACTCGGTATAGGAATGAGACAGATTGTCAGGGGGTTGAGGTATACCCACAAGAGCATTCAAATCAGATCACCCACAACAATACATAAAATTGCAGAAAGAGAGAGGGATCAAGAACCCTAAGATACCACTGAAAACATCATATACTTTGACTCAATAAGAGATAATTTAGACAAGGGAGTATAGGGACAAAAAATATGTCACAAAATACCTCTACAATATTTGAATTATCAATGAAAGATTTACAACTGTATAAGCCAGAGGGTAGAAATGATACCATAAATGACCCTTAAGAAAAGTGAAATTCTTTTACAATTGTCCAACTCTGAGCTCAAAAGCTCCAAAAAAGAAGTATATACCTATCACTGCACGCAGGAAGGGGTCAAAAATTAACTCAACTAGGGTTACAAGATTTACAAAAATATCAAACCCTAAAGGTACTGATGACCTATCATCAAATTTTGAGAATGTCTGGCTGATCAGAGCATATCCTTCTTTGTGTACTGATCTTGTTGTACTGAACTCACCTGCAAACACAACCACCTCAACTCATCTACCCACTTGTAACTCCACTAAGCCATGAAGGCTCACAATCTAATCTTATTTTCTTGGGTAATAGTACTATTCAAAAGGTGGCACCAACTCTTTCTAGCACCACCTGTCATGAAAAGGTAGAAAAGGACCCTCCAATGCTAGCCAATAGTCATCTCCATCTTCCTCACAACCACAACCATCCTGAGAATTTAGTTTTGAAGCTAACCAATGTCGTGCATGACTGAAAAGAGTGAAACCCTAGCAAAACCTTCATAGGAAATTTGAATTTAAATGTTAACGGCTAGCCTGGTCTGAAATTAAAACACAACTGCCAATCTCATGATCTTCCTGGTAGATGAACAGCCATGATACACTGAAAAAAAAACCTAAAATCTCCCTCTGACAAGTCAAGACCACTGTGGAAGTCAATGGCCAATCAGGAGTGAGAAAATCAGCACTATGTAGCTCATCAGACCCACGACCCACTGGGATTCCAATCTAACGACAGGTGCATAATCTCATAGGTTTAGAAGATTATATGAGATCATATAGCCACCATAGATCTTAACCTTTTTGACACATCTACAGACCCTCTGACATGATCCCACTGACAGATCTAAGTTGTCATCTAGCTAACCAATAGTGAATGAGCATGTCACCAGGAAAGGACCCACTAACAGACCCTAGAGATAAAATAAGATCAATGGCTGTCGCATGATCGCAAGCTCTGACCAAAACCCTTGCCAGTGTACACCAGCCATCGATCCTCTATAGATGTCAAATCCTCTGACTACCGAAAGGGCCCAGGCTGACATGGCACCGAATCACAAGTCTTTAACCAATCAAAGGTGTATAGCTTAGACAATATGGCCAGACCCATTGACAAATGCACTCTGTAGATAGGAAGATCGACAACTGTCACAAGATCTCATGGAATCTTCTAAGGCCATGAGATCATGCAACAATCATCAAATGTGGAATCTTAACTTTAGCCGCTAAGTCGAGACCACCAACCTAAAAGGGTAACCGCTCATGGGATCGCTAAATATTAAAGCTTTGACTATTGGGAATAAGAGATTTGGCAACTACAGGATTTAATTGCGCACATGCAGACTGAAATTTTTAAGTGGATAAAAAGTTAATGAAGAAATATAATAGGCCAAAGGGTTTTTAGGGTTGGCCTGCAATGACTAGTTTTATGAATTTTTTACCTACAGACTAGGACATGAAATAATTGTAGAGGCCAGAAGATGAGGCATAAGTTCAAGAAATTCTCAGGGATGCTTAGCAGGATAAAAATAGAGGCCTGAGGATAGATTTAGCTAGATTTGTATAGGATAGGAGAATTAGGGTAACAATACCTATGATTTTTATGAGAGTATCATTCACTTCATTATGTTGATGAGCCTTCACTTTGCTCTTGCTTATGCTTTTGTGAAGATGACCGACACTAGTCTGCCTACATTTAAAACCTTCATTAAAGATTTATGTGGTAGCATTATTAATCTTTTGGATTATGTGAAGAATTTGGTACATGATACACCATCTCCTAATCTTCCCAATCCTAATCCTATCAATCCTAATCTTAATCTTATCAATTTTAATCCTAATCTTCCTAATCTTAATCTGATGCACCTAATTCTCCATCTATTCATCCTCGCTCTTCCCATACTTATGATGGGATTAAAGCTATAGTTCAGGATGTGGATGTGCAAGATTTCTTTGATTTACCTTCTCCTTCAATTCATGATGATATTAAAGAAAAGGGTAAAGAATCTTCTTCAAAACCTATTATCTCACCTTATGTAACCTTTACTCATGAACATGATAAATAATCACCTCCTATAGAAGCTTTACATAATATGTATAGTACTGGATATAATATGGTGACTAAACAAGATTATAAAGGTTTAGGGCTTGGGGTTAATGAGCATGGTATTAGGTTTCTAGTTCATATGCCCCCTAAACCGGATATGTATGGTCTTGGTTCAAAATCTCAAGTTAAGGTAGGTGATGCTAAACATCATCCTCCTCTTCATATTCTTCTCCCCACACCTATCTTAGAAAACATTAATACTCACCAAGAAGTGGCTAAGAAGGTATATGTTGAGCTAATGAATTCCAAGAAAGAAATCTTTAGACCTATGCTAATCGATGCTTTATAAAAATACAAATGTCCTTTTCATTATAGTAAAAAAAAATTACTTGTTGATTCTAAACATTTCAAGTTATATGTTAGAGAAAGAGCTTCTTTAGGAATTATATCTCACTCTTGTGTAGTTTTACAATTCCTTCATAATTTTGATATAGTGGATTATCCTCCTTTAGATATAATGTAGATATTCTTTCCCTCTTGTCTCATGACTGTGGGGAAAGAGGTGTATATTCATCCAGTCTCTTAGAATTCATGAGCTCTTTTATTGGGGCTTAATTGGTATTCTTTCTCTCCTACTTTTCTATGGCTTTGCATTATGTTTGTAATCATCCATAGAATCTATATTTTCTTTTCAAGATATCTTTTCTAAGACATTTGTTTGATGAAGGTATCCCTTGTTTCTATCTTTGGGGGGTAAGGTACCTCTTTCTTTCTCTTTGTCTAGGGAGTGCTTTCCTTAGCTTAGTGGTATTTGTTTATATTGCAATATTATTTCATTATATTCATAGATGTTCTAACTATGGATACCCTTCTTATATGAGAAGTTTTCCTAAGTCCTCACTTCTTCTCTATGTTTCAAATTATGTTCTTTATAAACTATCACCCTTACTTTGGTGTTAGAATTGTTTCCCTCATTTCAAAGATTCCTCTTCCTCTTGTTTGTCGGGGGCTTGATGATTGAATCTTTGTTCCACTTGTTGAAAGATGATATTTTATTTAAAGCACTCCTCTTTGGTGGGGGTCTTTTTGATAAGATCTCTTTCTTTTGAGGATTCTTTTCCATGAGTGATATATCCTTTTTGTCATGCCCAAAATTTAACCAACCAAAAATATAATTTTTTTTTTTTTTAAAGGTTCAAATGAGAGAGAATAACATACAAGAATAAGGGTGAGTTTGTCAATGGTTAAGAAAGTCACCACTTAGGGTTAAGTTGTTTGGTAAGCGGAACTCAAGCGGGTGTTGTTTCCCCTCAGACTATCCGATAGGATGGGTTCAAAGATACCTAGGGCATTAGAAGTGCAATCTATCCCAACAAGATTAAAACATCAATAATCTTTGCCTAGGTTATGATTCTCGAATAGGGTTTAGTTCATATATAGGATGTTTAATCTAGCAGTGAGGGGTCATGGAATAATTACAAACAATAGGGTTTTATTTAGAATACATTGATGAACCTAATGGTTCTATTTGGAAAATGATGTTATCTAATCATGGAACAACAATTAGTTGGCATACTAACCACCTTCAAATGAAATGAGGTTACATAGGGTTCATCGATGCGATAATCCAAAAGCTACTAACCAATGACAAGTTGGCAATTTTACCAAACCCAAAAAAATTACTAATAATACTCTAGTGTTATTCATTTATCAATAGAACTATATTATTAATTTGAATTATTAAAGAATAAACCTAACATGCCAAACTTAAAATTAATTACTATATGGGTGAGATAGACTACTAATCTAACAACTGATTTGCTAGAAGTCAAGCCCAACACACTTTAACCATAGCTCATTTATAGATACTGAATTATAATTAATAAATTAATTCACAAACAAAATCATTACCAACTAACTAAATAAATTATTGACCAAAAGAGTAATTCAATCCCTAAAGGTTATCCTACAATATTATCAATAAAAGATCTTCTAACTAATTTCTAATATTACTAGATTATAAAATAACAAATTTATGATTTAATAATATTAGGTTGTACCCATTAACAATAAATTTCTTTCACTAACAATTACAATTAACATATAAACAACATAAGTCAAATGTCAATTTAACTTATTAGCAATTAAGTAATAGTAATAGTGATAATTAATAGTGTGAGAAGATTTATTAACAAATACTAATTTAGACAATTGCATAGAGTAAATAAATCAAAGAAAATTTTTCCATCTTATTAGTCTACAACCTACCCATAAATCATAGTTAACAAATCAAATATCCCTACTAAACTAATCCTAACCTATAACATCTATACCTATCACCTATCTCTACCTTTCCCTACTAACCATCTAGTCAAAGGCTATCGTGGAGTGCATATCTAAGAGGGAAAGGAGGTGTAACAAATGGAATGATATGGGGGCCCACCACCATATCTCCTCATTCAAATTGCAGGACATCAAGAACTTGCGTAAGTAGGCAAAGAGGAGTGTGTTGAAGGAGACATGGGGATTTGGGTCCCACCCCATACAATGCACATCCTTCCAAGTGAAAGCCCACACAATAGATGGGATTAGTAGCTTGTCAAAAGATCATCTAAATTCCTTGCCAATCCAAGTACACATGGTAAGGATTTTGGACAAAAAAAAAGAGGAAAGGATTTAATGCCAAGTAGGCTTTAGCAAGCACAAAGACCCATGCAAGTTAAGGTGGACAACCATGTTGATGACATGAAATAAATTAATGTCAAGTTTAAAACATGTCAGAGATTATGCATGGAAAGAGGATCTTGACTTAGGGTGATAAAATATTTTTATTGTCATGTCATCCCCTAGCAATCTATGCATGGTAAGGGAAAGAGTTTAAGTGGAGCCCACATTTAGTCAAGTGGGTAGATCTTTGACAGATCTCTTATTGATTTGGATTTACTTTGCTTTATTAATCACATTGACTAACTTAGGGAATTTAATAATTAACATCTAGGTTAAGTTATATTAGCTCTAATTAGGACCATATTTGGGAAGGGAAGGGAATATTCTCTATGGCAAGAGAATTATTTCGTTCCCATACAAAATCCAGAGAGCCTTTGCTCTCTAAAATAATTGGGAAGTGCTATTTCAATTGTCTAGCCATAGTTCTATTTTTTTTAATCTCTTTGCTTGTTAAATGAGATCTAAAAGCATGGATTTGATAGTTTAATTAGTGCACTACATTGAGGAGTATGTGAATGTTACATTAGTAAACAAGTTTGTTTAACTGAACATTATTGTCATGTTTGATTTAAAGGGAGTATAAGATTGCAATGTTAGTTTTCAACTAAGGTGATGATCATATTGCAATAGTAGATTGTTCAAGGGGAGATTTACTATTTTTGAATTTGAATATCACAATCAACATCAAATAGATTACAATGCTCATACCTTTACAAGATTATATATATACTATTGAAAACTATTAAATCGCCTAATCCATCAACTTGGGAAGATCATTTTTGCAATGAAAGAATAACTTCACTTTTGCAAGAAATAGTGTTAGAATAGCTTGAAGGTATTGATCTATCCTTTTCATTATGGAACTCTTTTCAATTACAAATACATATACTTAAAGAATGTGAAGTCTTCACATTTACAACCAAGACAATACAAATGGATAGTATCACTCAATGAGAGTTCAAAGGAGATGACAAAAATTCTCTGCATTACATCTTTACAACGGCCCAAAGAAATGGAAATACATTACAACTTTCAACAAAAAAGATCAATCTTATTACAATGGAATTCACAATACAACAATAGGGTTGTCATCACACAACCACCCAAAATGGAGAAACTCTCCCAAGCTTTATCCACAAGTTCTTGAGTTCAACATCTACAAATCAAAGAATAGAACCATGGGAAGCTCACCTCCCATCCTCGGTCTCAAGGAGACCACCCCCGAGATAGGAGAATCAATAACCAATGGGTGACTATCACACATCCTCAAAACATGATTACAATAACAAAACACCCTCCCAAGGCTTGCACAAATGGATTCAACATGAACCCATACAAAGGATGAAGGTGGATTTCCATGTAGGAGAATTTCAATAATGCATTCAAATAACATGCCTCCTCAAGGCTAAAATCATATACATTCTTTCAGCCAATCTTCTCCTTATCTATCCCAAAATTAGGATCAAATAAACATTGGCATGCAAGGGCCCATACACCTTGCATTTCTTTCCCTCTTCTGTCCATGAGAAGAGACTGTACACTACCATGGAATCCAACTAACCCCTTCCCCCGTACATGGCCACTTCTTCCCTATCCAAGGGTGAGTAATGCCATTACACCATTCATAAAAACTCCAATATTCAAAAGCAAGATAAAAATCATAAACAAGGATTCAAACCCAAAATCTCATTTCCATACAAAGTGACAACACAAAAACATGAACATATGGAAGAGAATGATGAACATAGAAGTCTACTTGAAAAAAAAAATAAAGGTCTTTCATGGCAATGGAGACCAACCTTCACAATGTGTTATGGCAAATGGATTTTTGAGAAGAGCCCAATTCCTATTCCTTGTTTCTCCAAAATCCTAATGTGTATAAAGATAGAAGGTGGGTGAAGACCCACTAACTCTACCAAGGGCTTCTAAAAAGACCTCCAACTTCTACCCACCTACTAGCATTAATTTCATAATTGACTCTCAACTCCTATGGCTTTTCCTTGTCCCCTATCTTAAATGCTTGATTGAAAGGAAGTGTGGGGTTGGGTAAGGGTCAAGACTTCTTCAAGTTTCATAGCTTATGGTAAATAAGTCATAAAATGGTTCACCAAAGGCCACTAGGGTGTTATGGATATGTGAAAAACCTTCCTAATGCATACTCCTAGCACTTAGGTGTTTAAATTATGCAAAATATGACCCTTAAGACCTCTTTTTGGCCTCTAAAAGTGGTTGGAAGAAAAATTCAAATTTAAGTAATTAAATTGGTGAGGTTTACAAGTATCTTCAACAAGGAAATAAATGTTAGGTTCCTAAAAGTCAGTTAGGCTTAGGTTTACATTGCCAACCTTAGTAGACATGTCATTACATAAACACATAACAAGTGTCAAGTGACACTATAAAATGACATAACACAACATTGACATGTCACTAATTATATATAGAGACACCTAATACATACATACAATTTTACGGTTATGAATTAAGTCACTTTAGAATGAGGATCAAACCTCTTCATTAGGTTCAACCTTTATAGATTGCACAATGGTTGGTGACTGATTCTTTGACAAATTCCATGGTTCTCTTACCTACACACATACACATGGAGCATCAGTATTTCAAGGTGATAAAAAAATACATGGAATATACATATTCAATTCTTTATTGAGAAACATAAATCAATATGTAGAATTCAATTCTAATTGCAATTTTTCATTCAATAATGTTTAAACATAATAATTCCATAATCAACATGACATATCATCTATAAAATAATTAAAACTAAATATGATCCAATCTTCTCATCAATTCACATAACTAAATATGCATAATCAAAATTATGACATAATCTAGGTTCTAATCCACATCACAATGTAATCCACATAATATAATAATCAACATCAACATAGTATCTCGAGTCTCTATCAGCATAATCAAAAAGTGTATCAAAATGTGAATGATCACAGATGCTATGATGGATTAGGGTGAGGCCTCACATCCTCCTCCCCTAAGCATGAACTTCCTCCTGGAGTTCATCAAAAAGATATATGTACTGTGATCTCATCTATGATGCATCCTCGCCTGAAGTCATGACCTCATCATAACAATCCCACTAGACTCTAACCTGGTCCAGCTCTCTACCTCGAAGTGCTAGGGTCTATCAGGCTAAAATGCAGATGGGCTCCAAGGCTAACCATCCATCCAACTCCACTTGCAAGGCATCCCAGTCTATAATGTGAGACCCATCATAAATATATTTCTATAACACAGATACATGAAACACATTGTGGATGCATGATAGGCTGGGTGGCAAAGCTAAATAGTAGGAAACTAGTCCTATCCTCTCCAATATCTTGAAAGGTCCAACAAAGTGAGGTGCTAACTTAGAGCCCTTTCCAAAATGGATTGGAATCTTATGCGGGTGCACTCTCAGGAAGACCCTATCTCCAACCATATAGTCATGATCAACCCTCTTTGCATCTACATACTTCTTCTATTGATCTTGGGCCTCTCTAAGATGTTGTCTAATCAAGACCATCTACTACCCCATATCCTTGACCAACTTAGGTCCAATAGATACTCTATCCTTGATCCTATCCCAACTTAGTGGTGTCCTGCATGGCCTATTGTACAAGGCCTGATATGGTGGAAAACTAATAGAAGAATGATGCCCATTATTATAAGAAACATAAACCAAATGTAGGTATTCCTCCCGCTTGACCTAATGGTCCATCACATATATATGTAACATATCCTCTAACACCTAGTTAACCATCTTTATCTATCCATCTATCTGAGGGTAATATGTCATACTAAAATTGAGCCTAGTGCCCAACACTACCTATAACTCTCTCCAAAAAGCTAATGTGAACAAGGAATCTCTATCAGAGATGATCTTACAAGGAACACCATGAAGTCTAACAATATCCTACAAAAACACTTGAGCTACATCTTGTGCTGTGAATGTAGTATTCGTGGGTGAGAAGTGGGCAACCTTGGTCAACATGTCGACTATCACCAAGATGACATCATGGTGGTGAGAAGACATAGGGAGACCAACAATGAAGTCCATAGAAATAGTATCCCACTTCCACTCGGCAATCTCATGTGGCTACAGGAGCCCACCTAGATGATTGTGCTTTGCCTTCACTCTCTGACACTCTAGGCATCTAGCAACTATGCTGGCAATCTGCAATCTCATGCCTGGCCAATGATACAACTTTCTTAGATCAGCATGCAACTAATTAACCCCTTGATGAGCTGTATAAGGTGCTCTATGAGCCTCTAGCACAATAAACTCTCACAAGTCACCCATAGAAGGTACATAAATCTATCCTCTATGACGTAGAAGTCCATCAGACTCTAAGGAATACTCTGCAAATCTCCTCTCAAGGGGTCTCTAAGAATGGATCACCTAAAAAACTTCTACATAAAATGCATCCTCTGGCAAGTGATACAAAATGCACTCCCTCAAATCTATACTAGAAGTAATAGATGAGAGCTCGTGGAACCTCCTACTCAAGGCATCTACAACTACATTCTCCTTCCCTTTGATGTAATGAACATCAAAATCATACTCACACAAAAACTCCATCCATCTTCGCTACCTAGCATTAAGATTAGGGTATGTAAAGATAAATTGTAAGCTCTGGTGATCTGAATGAAGCTCAAAATGGTGACCTAAAAGAAAGTGTCCCCATCTCACCAAGGCATGAACTACCGCTGCAAGCTCTAGGTCATGAGTAGGATAATTGAGCTCATGAGTCTTTAGCTTCCTAGACTCAAAAGCTATAGGAAAACCATCCTACATAAGAACTACTCCTAAGCCATCCAAAGAAGCATTAGTGCACACAACAAAGTCTACTGAAGGGTTTGGCACTACAAAAATTGGTGCACTAGTGAGGGCTCTCTTGAGATCCTGGGAAGCTCTCTCACACTTCTTTGTCCATTCAACTTCTTCCCCTTTCTTTGAAGGGAAGTGATGGGATGAGCTATCCTAGAAAATCCTACCACAAAGCATCTGTAATAACCTACTAAGCCTATAAAACTCCTGACCTCAGTGACACTACTGGGTGTTGGCCAATCCATAATGGCTCTAATCTTTGATGGGTCTATAGAGATCCCATCACTAGATATAACATGACCAAGATAATGCACCTTGGGTCTAAAGAAGGCACACTTTGACAAGCTACCATATAACTAATTCTCCCTCAAACATTGTAGAACATGTCTTAGATGCTCCTAATGCTCCTCTTCATTGTAGGAATAAATCAAAATATCATCAAGGAACACTACCACAAACTTATCTAAGAATATGCAAAATACTCCATTCATGAGGCTCATGAACATAGTTGGAGCATTCGTGAGGCCAAATGGCACCACTAGGAACTCATAGTGACCATACCTTGTATGAAAACTAGTCTTGTGGATATCACTCTCCACTATCTACAACTGATGGTACCCCAACTTTAGATCTATCTTCAAGAATACTCGGGCACCCTGTAACTGATCAACCAATTCATCGATCCTGGGGAGTGGGTATCGGTTCTTAATTGTTAGTTTATTTAGCTATCGATAACCAATGCACAATCTAAGTGATCCATCCTTCTTTTTCGCAAAAATCACTCCTACACCCCAAGGTGATACACTAGGTCAGATATCCCCCTTCTCCAAGAGCTCTTCCAACTAAATCTTGAGCTCATTGAGCTCATTTGTGGTCATCTCATAAGGTGCTCTAGATATGGGCTAAGCTCCTGGCACAAGGTCTATATGAAAATCAACTACCCTAGGTTGAGGTATACCAGGTAACTTGGTAGGAAATACATCTAAAAACTCTTGAAGGATGGGACAATCCTTGAGCAAAGGCTCCCCCTCTGAATCCTCCTCTCTATAACTAATGGTGATGGAAAATAACTGACATCCCTTCTGCATGCACTGCCTAAGCTACATAGCATAAATCATGCAAAGGGATATGGGTCTCTGTACTAAAAATATCACCATATAAGTACCATGATCATCAACACACTCAACCCTCTTTTGAAAACAATTCATCTTGGAGTTGTGGGCACATAGCCAATCCATGCTGAGAACTACATCATAAGAACCTAGAGGGGTAATGTGGAGATCATACATTATGATCAACTCTCCAATCTGATAATTGCGGACTAAGGAAATAATAAACATCATGGCTCTTGAAGCTAACTTGACCTTCTAATCAACATCCTATCTAACTACCACTAGTTTGCAATGCTCCACTACATATGGAGATATAAATGATTCTATGGCTCTTGAATCAAATTAAGATAGATACACTGATACCTTGAATCATACCTATGGTCTCTATGACTATGGCCTGGTGCTCGGCCTAGCAGTTATCAACCACTAAAAATACTCTATGGGATCTATCCATATCTCTAACTGTAGGCTCTGAGGTAGCTCCTCTTTGACCACTGGCTGACTATCCCTAAGGGCACTCTCTTGCTATATGACCCATACCACTACAAGTGTAACATGGCCCTCGGGTTTGAATCTGTACTACCTATGTCCTTGGCTACTGTGACCCTCCGGTCCCACTGGAACCACTATATCCACCCCTAGAGGACTACTGAGTCCTAGCCGATTGTGTCTAAGGGGTCTATGTTCTTTGATCCTGTCTAGGGCCCTAAGACTACCATTGTTTGGGTTTAGAGCACTGATAACTCTGTGAATATCTCTCCCTAGAAACTTGTTGGGATCCCTACTGCTGAGACTGCTGACCCTTAAAGGATCTTGCTGAATGGTTTTGTTTCCCCTTCCAAGAGGATCTCTGATGTCTTGACTACTGGGATGAAGGGTTTTAGTGATAAGACCAATCCTAAGACTCCTATCTAGTGCGGATATCCTTGACTACAAGTGCCATCTCAACTACATCTCTGAATGTGGTAGGAAAAGATAGACATACTATCCCCTGAAGAGACATATTAAGTCCCTTAATGAACTGATGGATACATAGTTTCTCATCCTTCATATAATCTAGCTATGGAAGGAGCTCAAGAAATTGACTCTCATACTAGGCCACAGTGAGACCTCTCTGCTGGAGATCATGGAACTCCTCTATCTATCTCTGTCTGAAATGCTCAGAGAGATACCTCTCTCAAAATCAGGCTACAAAGGACACCCAAGTGAGTGTGTCAATAGCCACTCCTCCAATGGACTCCTCCTGCTGCCACCAAGTGGAGGCCTTCTCCCATAGGAGATGAAATGCAAGTCATGCATTAAGATTACTCCCATAAGGGTGTAATCCAAAGCATCATTGTAGACTTCGTAACCAGGCCTCTACTACTGACCCATCAGTGGATCCCAAAAATAAGGGTGCCTAGAGTTTCAATAACTCAAGGATCTCATCCCCAACATCTCTAGGTGGTCTACCTCTATCTCTGATCCCATGCTCAGGTGGTACCTCTATCTGATGTACTAACTCACCCTCATGATCACCATGACCCTCAACAATCCTAGGTGGAGGGCTCCTACTCCTCTCTTTGTTAACTACTCTACCACCTCCCAGGATGTCTTCTTCCCTTTTAGAAGCCTACCGCTCTGGCTGAGGAACTATGGGTGGTAACCTTTATTGAATTACCCCAATCAAATTCTAAAGGACATCCATGATATCTTGATTAGGGTTCAGTGGTGGTGGTGGTGGTCCACCTCCCAGTCTTGCACTAAGATGTGTAGCTCTACGACCTCTACCTCATTGACCGGCTTGTGTAATGACAGGCATCCTACACAACAGTTTAAGTTAGGTGAGTTGAAATGTAATGGGTCTAAAGGTTCCAGTGTTGAAACCTAGGCTATGATACCAAATATCATACCCAAAATTTAACCAACCAAAAATGTAACACTTTTTTTTTTTAAAAGGTTCAAATGAGAGAGAATAACATACAAGAATAAGGGTGAGTTTGTCAATGATTAAGTGAGTCACCACTTAGGGTTAAGTTGTTTGGTAAGTAGAACTCAAGTGGGTGTTGTTTCCCCTCAGACTATCAGATAGGATGGGTTCAAAGATACCTAGGGCATTCGAAGTCTGATCTATCCTGACAAGATAAAAACCGCAATAATGTCTACCTAGGTTATGATTCTTTAATAGGGTTCAGTTCAAATATAGGATGTTTAATCTAGCAGTGAGGGGTCATGGAATAATTACAAACAATAGGGTTTTATTTAGAATATGTCGATGAACCCAATGGTGCTATTTGTAATACGATGTTATCTAATCATGCAAGAACTATTAGTTGACATACCAACCACCTTCAAATGAAATGAGGCTACATAGGGTTCATCAATGCGATAATCCAAAAGCTACTAACCAATGACAAGTTGGAAATTTTACCAAACCCAACAAAATTACTAATAATACTCTAGTGTTATTCATTTATTAATAGAACTATAGTATTAATTTCAATTATTAAAGAATAAACCTAACATGCCAAACTTAAAACTAATTACTATATGGGTGAGATAGACTACTAATCTAACAACTAATTTGCTAGAAGTCAGGCCCAACACACTTTAACCATAGTTCATTTACAGATAATGAATTCTAATTAATAAATTAATTCACAAACAAAATCATTAACAACTAACTAAATAAATTATTAACCAAAAGAGTAATTCAATCCCTAAAGGTTATCCTACAATATTATCAAATAAAAAATCTTCTAACTAATTTCTAATATTACTAGATTATCAAATAACAATATGATTTAATAATAATAGGTTGTACCCATTAACAATAAATTTTTTTCACTAACAATTACAATTAACATATAAACAACATAAGTCAAATATCAATTTACCTTATTAGCAATTAAGTAATAGTAATATTGATAATTAATAGTGTGGGCATATTTATTGACAAATACTAATTTAGACAATTGCATAGAGTAAATAAATCAAAGAAAATATTTCCATCTTATTAGTGTACAACCTACCTATAAATCATAGTTGACAAATCAACTATCCCTACTAAACTAATCCTAACCTATAACATCTATACCTATCACCTATCTCTACCTATCCCTACAAACCATCTAGTCAAAGGCTATAGTGGAGTGCATATCTAAGAGGGAAAGGAGGTGTAACAAATGGCATGATATGGGGCCCCACCACCATATCTCCTCATTCAAATTTTAGTACAACAAGAATCTATGTAAGTAGGCAAATAGGAGTGTGTTGAAGGAGACATGGGGGTTTGGGTCTCACCCCATACAATGCACATCCTTCCAAGTGAAAACCCATGCAATACATGGGATTAGTAGCTTGTCAAAAGATCATCTAAATTCCATGCCAGTCCAAGTACACATGGTAAGGATTTTGAAAAAAAACAAAAAGGAAAGGATTTCATGCCAAGTTAAGCTTCAGCAAGGACAAAGACCCACACAAGTTAAGGTGGAGAAACATGTTGATGACATGAAATAAATTAATGTCAGGTTTAAAACAAGTCAGAGATTACGCATGGAAAGAGGATCTTGACTTAGGGAGATAAAATATTTTTATTTTCATGTCATCCCCTAGCAATCTACGCATGGTAAGGGAAAGAGTTTAAGTGGGGCCCATGTTCAGTCAAGTGGGTAGATCTTTGACAGATCTCTTATTGATTTGGATTTACTTTGCTTTATTAATCACATTGACTAACTTAGGGAATTTAATAATTAACATCTAGGTTAAGTTATATTAGCTCTAATTAGGAGCATATTTGGGGAGGGAAGGGAATATTCTCTTTGGCAAGAGAATTATTTCCTTCCCATACAAAATCCAGAGAGCCTTTTGCTCTATAAAAAATTGGGAAGTGCTATTTCAATTGCTTGGCCATAGTTCTATTTTTTTAATCTCTTTGCTTGTTATATGAGATCTAAAAGCATGAATTTGATAGTTTAATTATTGCATTGCATCTACGAGTATGTGAATGTTACATTAGTAAACAAGTTTGTTTAATTGAACATTATTGTCATGTTTGATTTAAAGTAAGTATAAGATTGCAATGTTCATTTTCAACTAAGGTGATGATCATATTGCAATAGTAGATTATTCAAGGGGAGATTGACTATTTTTGAATTTGAATATCACAATCAACATCAAATAGATTACAAGGTTCATACCTTTACAAGATTATATATATACTATTTAAAACTATTAAATTGCCTACTCCATCAACTTGGAAAGATCATTTTTGCAATGAAAGAATAGCTTCACTTTTGCAAGAAATAGAGTTATAATAACATGAAGGTATTGATCTATCCTTTTGATTATGGAACTCTTTTCAATTACAAATGCATATACTTCAAGAATGAGAAGTCTTCACATTTACAACCAAGACAATAAAAATGGATAGTATCACTCAATGATAATTCAAAGGAGATGACAAAAATTCTCTGCATTACAACTTTACAATTTCCCAAAGAAATAGAAATACATTACAACTTTCAACAAAAAAGATCAATCTTATTACAATGGAATTCACAATACAACAATAGGGTTGTCATCATAGAACCACCCAAAATAGAGAAACTCTCCCAAGCTTCATCCATAAGATCTTGACTTCAACACCTGCAACTCAAAGAATAAAACCATGGGAAGCTCACCTCCCATCCTAGGTTTCAAGTAGACCACCCCTGAACTAGGAGAATCAATAACTAATGGGTGACAATAAAAAATCCTCAAAACATGATTACAATAACAAAACACCCTCCCAAGGCTTGCACAAATGGATTCAACATGAACCCATACAAAGGATGAAGGTGGATTTTCATGTAGGAGAATGCGAATAATACATTCAAATCACATGCCTCTTCAAGTCTAAAATCATATACATTCTTTCAACCAATCTTCTCCTTATCTCTCCCAAAATTAGGATCAAAGAAACATTGGCATGCAACGGCCCATACACCTTGCATTACTTTCCCTCTTCTCTCCATGAGAAGAGACTATACACTACCATGGAATCCAACTAACCCCTTCCCCCATACATGGCCACTTCTTCCCTATCCAAGGGTGAGTAATGCCATTACACCCTTCACAAAAACTCCAATATTCAAAAATAAGATAAAAACCATAAACAAGGATTCAAACCCAAAATCTCATTCCCATACAAAGTAACAACACAAAAACATGAACATATGCAAGAGAATGATGAACATACAAGTCTACTTGCAACCAAAAAATAAAGGTCTTTCATGGCAATGTAGACCAACCTTCACAATGTGTAATGGCAAATGGATTTTTGAGAAGAGCCCAATTCCTATTCCTTCTTTCTCCAAAACCCTAATGTCTCTAAAGATAGAGAGTGGGTGAACACCCACTAACTCTACCAAGAGCCTCTAAAGAGACCTCCAACTTCTACCCACCTACTAGCATTAATTTCAGAATTGACTCTCAAGTCCTATGGCTTTTCCTTATCCCCTATCTTAAATGCCTGATTGAAATGAAGTGTGGGGTTGGGTAAGGGTCAAGACTTCATCAAATTTCGTAGCTTATGGTAAATGAGTCATAAAATGGGTCACCAAGGCCACTAGGGTGTTATGGATATGTTAAAAACTTTCCTAACCCATACCCCTAACACTTAGGTGCTTAAATTATGCAAAATATGACCCTTAAGACCTCTTTTTGGCCTCTAAAAGTGGTTAGAAGAAAAATTGAAATTTAAATAATTAAATTGGTGTGGTTTACAAGCATCTTCAACAAGGAAATAAATGTTAGGTTCGTAAAAGTCGGTTAGGCTTAGGTTTACATTGGGAACCTTAGTAGACATGTCATTATATAAACACATAACAAGTGTCAAGTGACACTATAAAATGACATAACACAACGTTGACACCTAATACATACATACAATTTTACGGTTATGAATTAAGTCACTTTAGAATGAGGTTCAAACCTCTTCATTAGGTTCAACCTTGGCTTTATAGTTTGCACAATGGTTGGTTACTGATTCTATGACAAATTCCATGGTTCTCTTACCTGGACGCCTACAAATCGAGCATCAATAGTTCAAGGTGATAAAAAAGACACATGGAATATACATATTCAATTATTTATTTAGCAACATAAATCAATATGTAGAATTCAATTCTAATTGTATTTTTTCATTAAATAATGCTTAAACATAATAATTCCATAATCAACATGACATATCATCCGTGAAATAATTAAAACTAAATATGATCCAATCTTCTCATCAATTCACATAACTAAATATGCATAACCAAAATTATGACATAATCTAGGTTCTAGTCCACATCACAATGTAATCCACATAATATAATAATCAACATCAACATAGTATCTCGAGTCTCTGTCAGGATAATCAAAAAGTGTATCAAAATGTGAATTATCACAGATGCTATGATGGATCGGGGTGAGGCCTCACACGTTTCATGATTATCTATATTCTTGGATGTAGGGGTCAATATCCCTTGCTAAGGATATGGTGTACATTGTTGCTAAATAGGATACCTCCTTGCATTGTGAAGTAGCTGTCATCTTCCATCTTTGTTCTTACTCTTGGGGGGCAAGGATGCTATCTCCTTCTTTTTCTATCTTTCTAGGATTCACCTCTTTCCTTAGGTAAGCAGTATTTATCTATTATGTGATATCCAATCATACATGAAAATTTTGGTTTGCATTAAGGATCTTTGTCCTTGATCACAACCTATTTTGTTGTTTGACATTAGGTTTCCATGGTTGATATATTTCTCACCTTGGAAATTGAATAGTGTGCTATCCATCATAAGGGTTACCTTCTTTTCACTTCTTACATGATATCTCTTTACATTCATCCCTTCCATGGCCTCATAGGAGTTGTGACCTTCTTGGCTTGGACTGGGTGTTGTTTGTGGATATTGTTTTGATGATGATGAAGACTTTATCCTTGTTCTTTCCTTTCCTTAACATGTCAAAATAGTATGTTTTTTCCATATTAAGGAGGGGGGCATATATAGGGCCTCCCTTGTACTATAGTTTTTTATTTTTACATGCTAAATCTTGGAAGGTAATGCACATAAGTTGCTAAATCTTGAAAAGACACGTATCTATATGCTAAATCTTGGAAGGTAATGCACATAAGTTACTAAATCTTAAAAGGACATGCATTTCCAATTTCAAATATGCTAAATCTTGAAAGGTAACACACATAAGGTGCTAAATCTTGAAAAGATACGCATTTATATGCTAAATCTTTTGAAGGTACACTAGTACAAAAACAACAATGTATGACCAAATAAACTACCAAAAATTGTAGATAAATGACCAAATTTGGTCACATGACCAATGGTAGTTTATTGCTGGTCATTTATCTCATGAACAAATTTATGACTAAGCTATTTTAGTCATTTATTTGGTCATTGATTTGGTCATATATTTAGTCATTTATTTGGTCATTTATTTAGTCATTTGGTAATTTATTTGGTCATTTACTTGGTCATTTGGTAGTTTATTTGGTCATTTGGTAGTGTATTTGGTCATTTGGTAGTTTATTTGGTCATTTATTTGGTGATTTATTTAGTCATTTATTTGGTCAGTTATTTGGTCATTTATTTGGTCATCTATTTCATCATTTATTTAGTCATATATTTAGTCATTAATTTAGTCATATATTTAGTGATTAATTTAGTCATATTAGGGCACGATCGAATTGAACCATCATCCTCCTACTTGTAAAGTAGGTGCTCTTCCATTGAGCTAGTACCCTTTAAAGAATAATCATACCTTATATATACTAGTACTTTCCACTAAACATGATTTCAAGTTTTTCCATCTATAGTTCAAGGGTAGCAAAGCTTAAGGGGAGGATGACTAGTGATACTTTAAACTCAATGGTGAAGTTATTCAATGTGCAATATAAGAATGAAGTGAATGATGCCATTGGAAAATACATTACATTTGGCTTGTTCCCCTTGTGCCCACAACATTTGCCCATTTCCCCCTTTGTTGTTATGATAGGTCTTTAAAAGACCTCTTTTGTGTGTACATTTGCATTATTCATGTGCATAGTTGTTGGCATTATATCTTGGTCTATGTTCAAGGTTTGTTTGTTGGGTGAGGAGCTATGAGATGGGTAATAATTTTTATCATTTTGATGAGCAAGGTAAGATTATCATGTATCTTCTCTTTTTAACACCTTCATCATTGTTAGATAGTGGTCTAAATTCACTCTGAGGAGACTCTTCAACCATTTTTTGAGTCTCGATTATATCACCTGACAAGTGCCTTGCATGATCAGATAATGAGGTTTGTGTGTATGGCTTGATTCTAGACAATGGCACAATGGAATTTTGATTTTGAAATTGATTTTCATTTTTCACTTGCTATAGTGCTAGATCGTCCATACTTATATCACCCACCCTACTCCATCGTCTCAAGACCACTTTTTCAGTTGTGTTAGAATTGCCACTCTCAGATAACAAGATCCTTTTGCTTTCTATCAATCCATTTTTTTTCATACCCTCATTTTTAGATTCTCTGACCTCCTTTTATTTTCACTCAAAGAGATGTATGGCATCTTGGACACTTAGTCTTTTGATCAACTCAAGATTTTGAGTAGGCTCTAGTACATTACTACTACCACAATTACACTGAGCATCATCACAATCACTACTCAATTCCTTGCTTGAACCTACAACTATATCCTGATAGTAGTTAATGCTCTTAATCACTACAAAATTAGATTGACATGATCCTACTCTCCCATTCTGAACTTCTCTCACTGGAGAAGATGACCATCTTCTTTGAGGAGACTTGGCTGAATACCTATCTTTATCGACATAATTTTTATTAGCCATGTCTGATCCCTGCTATTCAATTTCAAAGGAAGCTATATTTATGGATTTAGAACTTACATCAATAGTGAGATTATTAAATCTAGAATACACATCAAGCTTTACAAGGGAATTGTCAGTAACTAATAATTTTTCTAAAGCACTTCTATTGTTGGAATTCAAGTTAGAAACCCCAATTTGGGAAGAGAAATTACTTCCTTCCTGATTACAACCAAAGACTGGGAAGTTAGAGAGATTTAATGTAGATTTATCTTTCAGTGAATTCAAATGGGTGATAGAAACTTGATTCTCTTTCAATATTTTTCCAATTTTCTTTGTGTTTGAAACTGAAATAGCAGAGTCCAATGACTTGTAATATGCTTCTTCTGGAAAATATGTTAGATTCAAATCTAAATACTTTTGAGATTTAATACCACTCTGTACAGAATCCAAATCGTCATCTCTTCCTACCATGTCTCTAAATTCCCCTTGAGCATTAAAGGTTCTTTGTTATTTTTTGGGGAGAGAAATGGTATGAAGTTGGCACATAATCTATCTCTCAATACATCCAAACTTGGAAAGATGGCATTTGACTCATTGACTATGGAGTAAATTTCTCACCATTTCTGACATAATGCCATAAACTTGGCACAAGCATCCTTGTGAATCATCTTGGTCAAAATTTTTGATAATTGACCCAAATATACAAAATTAATGGTACATATGGTAAGGGATAAATTGTATTTTTCATTGTAGAAGACAATCTCAGCACCCAATGGGTGCTGCAATAGACTGTGACCATTATTTGAAGTCAAGTTTTATCAATTAGCTTTTGATTGTGCAACTTGGGATCTAGAAAAAATAGGAAAAACCACTGGACTACATGCATGTAGTGCTTGATCTCAAAAATTTTGTGAAGATGAAGTACAACAAAGAATATTGAGAGCATTAGAATATGTCTATTATAGTTTTGAATAATAACCTTGTGAACTAAAAGAGAAGAATTACCTCATACGAGTTGCACCAAATCTCTCTGTAAATATGATGAGATTTCCCATTTGTTCAATCTCAAAACCCACAACAGTAGCACGAGAAAAAGCCATCCTTAATTCTTGCTCTAATGCCATAAGTCTCACATCTATTTCTTGTGGAAGTTCTCTCCTAATTAAACATGAACTTTCAGGCCTGAATAAGGTTAAATATTAGAAAAAAAGGATAAGCTCTAACTGAGAGAAAACCGAATTTTGACTTGGACTCAACTGTCTAACAAAAACATGGCTAAAACTTTTCATGTACTAGTTTTTTCTGCAAATTTGCCAGGTACTTGCCATGAGTTTCTTTGTAAAACTTTTTGGAACTTGCTTGCAAGTAAATGACAGTTGTGAAAGTAACCCATGAGTACTTTTGAGTGCTTGGTGAGTTTTAAAACTATGACTAGGTTATTAGACAACTGATAGATGCTTTAGAGGCCTTGTTATATGCTTTCTAGTGGGCATGAATCTCACCTCAATAATAACCAGCTCTACAACAATTGACATGTAAGTGATGTGAGTCAAGTTGGTGAGTTCCAAGATTATTTCAAGATAAATATAAAGAATGACTTGTAGCTTTCTAAAGCATGGTGGTTCTCTCAATGAACCAAAAGAAGGAAAAATTCCCTACTTACTCTAAGCATATCAGATAGAATAATATAGGGCTGCAGAGGAGCCCTAACAATGACAATGGCTAAAACACCACCAGGTTTTTCTTTCTCTTCACTATAGAACTGTCTGTATACATGTACTCCTAATCACACATCAACATCATTAGATAGAGCTTGCCAAAAATGATTTTTAACTTATTAGATGGAAAAAGAAAGCAATCATATTGATGTCCAAAAATGGTCACAGTAGGTCACTAGGATTTGTAGATAAGTATGACTAGTGTAGGAAAAAATCTAGCATACAAAAGATCCATAGGAGCTAACAAATGTAACTTGGAACTAAATCAATGAAAGAATAACTAATGGACACCAATTTAAAAACTAAAATTGGACACCAATTTAAAAACTCAAAACTCAGCAATAGCAAAACAAAATTATTGAACATTAAAAATAAATAAAATTAAATATACATTGAAAACATACATAGTATTGAAATTTGAATCAACAGACCATATTACTAATTTCTTCACATACAGATCAAGTTAAAGTTCAATACACTTCACAAACCAAAAAATGAGTTCAAATTTTGAATACATATAAATTCCAAAATTCAATATCAACAAAAATTACATATCATAAATCTCTTATATAATTATTAGAAGATTGAATCATAATATATGTTCTATTACACAGATAGAATGGTCTTCTCTACATAGCCAATATGTTATAGAAGACCTTAGCTCTACCTAGAAATGCATTATAATATCATTGTTCACTATTTTTCCTATTGGTCTTCCCCATTATTGAAATTTTAGTTTTGTGTACTTTTTTAAATTTTTAATATTATATGATTCTATTGCTTGGAAGGTATGGTTCCCAAAGTAGAGCCAAAAGAGAGCAAGAGAAGTGAACTCTGTAAAACCCTAAGAACACAAAAAAAAATCATCCACAATAGGAATCATAGGTAGGGTGTATAGGAATGAATCATTTTCTATTTCAAATCAAAGACTCTAGAAAAATAACTAGTGAGAGGCCATTGGAAACATTGAAGAGGTGTTCTTAGGCCTCAAGAAACAAGAAAAATTACCCATAAAAGCACAATCAACCTTGATAAGAATAGAAAATAAATGACATTATGAGCCTCATCATAATGGATAATCTAACATAGATGAGTAGGAAAAAGAGTGAGAATAGTGTGAGGAGTAAGGGCAATGAAATTTAAATCCACTAAATAGATGTGTTCCTTTTGTTGCTCCAGTATAACCCAGTAAACATGCCACACCCCTTGAAGAATGGGACAAAACAAAGAAGTCTGCATCCATCCCCCAACAAAGAAGCATCCAAACACAAATCTGAATGTTAAAATTCTGAAAATGTCACTTTCATAGTCATCCGAATAAAACACATGTAACTTCTTAATGGTTAACAATATTGAAGACATTGTGATCAATCTATGGAAAATTAGGCTTTTCAAAACATATCAAAAGATAAAGAAAATCCAACAGTTAAAACTGATTTTGCAATCTTTGCACCGTGACCTATTTTCTGCTACTACACATCATGGGTTCTCAGCAACAGTCATCTAATATTTCTCTCACATGAAAAAATCTCTAACCATTGAATCAACATCATTTTTAAGTTATTTGAACATAATGTAAACTCTCATATCTACATTACATTTCATGAACATTGATCTTCCTAATTCAATGCTATATAGTTAAAATAACATTATTCATGATGTTGAAAATAGTGATGATGAATAATGCATCAATGTCAGTGACCATGTAGGAATTAGGGAATAGCATGGGTCAAAGCAATGGGTGAAAATTCAAGATGAGTATCAACATCATAGCAATGGTGTAAGAGGTACAACAAAATCATCCAAAAATAGACCCACTATCATGAAATAGTAGATAGTCAAGAAGACCTCCATGAAGACAAATGTTCGATGTTAATAAATGAATCTACAAGATGTTCTTTGATAGCGATGGAAAGTCCCAAGGAACCACAAAACAATAAAAAACTAGTGAAAAAATCTCATAATTCAATAGATGAGCACTTTCATTGCCATGAAATCAGGGCTATACAACATGTGACATTCATTGGATGAAAGGTATAGAGAAGTCGTGATGAAGAGCCAATATTATAGAAGAGTTCAAGATTTCTTGAGAAGCAATGAAAGAGATTAGAACAAATCTTGTAGTGAATATTGGGCACACAGTTATAGATCTAATAAATACTCTAATAAAATGTGATGTCTCTTCTAGCTGATGTTGTGACCCTTTGAAGGATATTATAGTTGACATGCAGGTTTTTATTCATTTATTGAAGAGACTTCCACTGTCATAGTTACACCCATTTTTTTTCCATTGAAGGAAAAGCCATATATTGGACACCATTGAGGACAAAGGATAAACAAAAAATTTATAATGAAAATGATATAGAGAACTACTATCAGAGAGTCACCATATTGGGCAGCTATAAAGTCCAAGGTTGTATGTAACAAATCAGAAATCTATACATGGTCATCAGGGGCAGGGGTCTACTAAAGGAGTAGTCAAAGAGGTAGAACAGTGAAATATAATTTCTTAAGGGATAAGAGATGAAAAGGAGTATTTGAAAATGTTTCTAGGAGGAGGAAAGTAGTGGTTTCACTACTATAGAAGGAGCCATGCACTAGGGAGCAGTGACACTCATACACTATTAAATGATTGTGAAAGTGGAAAATAGACAATAACAATGCTCAAGGAGCAGCAACATTATACAACTTGGAAGCTGTAGAAGGATGAGTGACTGTCACATTCCTAATGAAATAGACAAATTAAGGTATTGGTTCTTAGATTATGTAGTCACTATTACTAACTTGTTCTATTTCCACAAAGACTGACTATTTCAAAATAAAGATGATCTACAATTGAAAAGTAGTGAGAATATTATGAACAACATTTTATTTAAAAATTAAAGAAAAGGGAATATATTATGATTGAAAATATGGAATGTAGTGTCCAAGAGTAGAGAGGATTGCACCATCATAAAAATCAAATCCTGATAAGGACACTGGTGATTGAGTAATGAAAATATAGTGCTAAAACAATGATCAAAGAGATTGAAAGGGGAAGTGATGGTCATTTTTTGAAAAGTCATTGTTAAGAGAGGATAATAAGGAATTTTTTTTGTGTCCCTCTCACCATACTAGACCTTTCCCATACATTCCCAACACCCATGAACGGACTCAAACTCAAGTCCCAATCAATAACATTTGTTTAACAATCATTTTACTGTCAACACATGACAGTCATCCATTCCTCTAAATTGTCACTAACTTGTCCTTATCTTGGACACACAATCTTGTCCAATCACCCAAACCTCCTCTAAACTTTCCCTATATCCTCCCCATAAAATTCATAACACTCTCAAACTCATTGTATGCACAAAGTCACAGTTGCACTTCATTTTCTCTAAGCTGCCAACTCTGAGACAATTTTAAACATTGTTGTCTTCATCAGTTCACGTGCCATCTTCCTACATGGCTTCCTGCAATTCTAAGGGCAGGTAATATACATCTCTTTTCATATCCATAGCCAATATGATGGGTTATTACACGTGCAAACAAAGGAAATTTACATTTTATTAGTTGTTGATTACCCTAACGAGGGTTTAGATCAGTCAGATTAAAATGATGATAACTCTCACTAAAGTGGACCAAAGAGAATCATTCAAAAGCCAAAATACTCTTAGTTCAATGGAGAAACATGGACCACTTAAAATATCTCAAAATAGTAGCATTTGGTTCTAATAAAAACACAAATAGAGGTGACTGTTATGACTATTAGAACATGGAAAAATGCAAAAAAACACAACTTTATGTTGGATACAATTGTCTGAAGGACATTTTTGGATTAGCTATGTGTTGTCTTTGATGTCACACAAATGTCATAACAATTATCACTCTCAGTATCTACCGAGCTCAGTTGGTCAGCAAGGTAGTTTTTAGTGTCTATTGAGTTCTCTCAGGTGTCTAAAGGAAACATGAAAGGGTAACAGTGTTAACCAAGCCTCCTCAATTATCAAAGGAAAATTAGTGGTTACTGAGCTCTCTCAGTCTCCAAAGGATGTTGTAGAATTCAACATAGTTACCGAGTTCTCTTGGTCACCGAAGGAAATATTTTTAGGATTAATGTTTACCGAGCAAGGTCAGCCCTTTCAAAGAATTTTGTTATTACAGTTTGTTTATCCCAGCCAACTGTTATAATAATTATTAGTGCCGACTTGACAATCTAAATGATTATGAAATGGCATATATATATAGAAGGTCAAGTGGTGAATAAAAGATATACAACATGCAGAAATCATTTTGAAGAAAGGTGTGTGCCAATTTTGAAGGATGGTCAGATATCCTTGAGGAGAAACAAAGATTTAATTGATCAGTAAGGATCTAGTGAAATAGAATAGAGATCTATATTCAGCAATTCAGTTGCAGGTCATTTCATTGTTACTCTCTAGCAATTGTAGCAGTGATATCAAAATCTCTTAACCGAGTTGGTTTAACAATTATTTTGTAAATCCTCTAACAAGGTAATAGTTCTATTGAACTATTTCCAGACCTCTTACAAGGCCAGTCCTAGCAGGGTGATTAAATCCTCTAACAAGGTCACACCTAACAGTGTGTTTTGTAACCTTTTACCGGGTTGGCTTCTAACCGGGCATCACTTCAGAAGAGTGAAAAATAGTAACTAGTTACATTGGTGGTTTTTCCCATATTGGGTTTCCATGGTAAATCTGGTGTCTCTTGTGTTCATGTTATTTTCTTTATTCATGTAAGTTAATTAGTGATGAATGCTTAAGAACAGTTTAATTATTACACACTTCAAGGATCAAGTTTTCAGCATTTCTCTGTATATTTACCGAGTGGCACAGTAAATAATTTGTTAAGATATTTAAGGGATCAGTGGTAATATTTTTGTGGTTAACTAATTCACCCCCCCCCCCCTTCTCAGTTACTGCATCTATATTTCCAACAATTGGTATCAGAGCTTTTGGTGCTTACAGGAAGGGTTTCAAGGATCTAAGCTAAAGATCAGGATGTCTTACAAAAGAGAAATTCCAAGGCTTAACAGAAATAAATTTTTAGCATGGCAAGGTCTCATGAGACTACATCTTGCTTCCATTGGTGATTTAGGATGCAAATATATTGATCAAGAATATACAATTCCTACTAGCACATTAACTGTTGAAGACATTGCAGAGAAGAAGAACCATAACACTATGATGATAGACATTGCCTCAACTCTTAGCTATGAAGAATTTGATGAAATCAAAGACTACATAATTTCTCATGAAATGTGGAACAAGCTGAAGAAAATTTATGGTGGTGATGACAATGTAAAGAGAGCCAAAGCAGAGAGCCTAAGAGGACAGTTTGATCAAATGAAAATGAGAGAAGAAGAAAACATTGCAAAATATGTTGAAAGGATCAAGACAAGTGTTAGTGCAATCAGAGCTTCTGGAGGAAAAATTGATGATGAAATGGTTATAAGTAAGGCATATAGATGTCTAAATTTGTCTACTCACAAAATCATAGAAAGTGCACATGTGAGAATTGATGAGTTTGCAGAAAAGATTGAAGAAGAAACCAAAAAGGAACCAGAGGACTACAGAAAATTTGTTTACATCAAACCTAATACATTGCTAGACACATGTAAGGAGACTACATGTACCAAGCCCAGTATAGTAACCGAGTCACAAGAAGAAGTTCAGACCGAGTCACAAACTACTGAGTCTCAGTTTGAAGCTACTGAGCAAGTATCTACCAAGCCCGATCAATCTGAACCTGAAGATGAAGAAGATGACAATGTAACTCATTCAGGAAGGAAGGAACTTGTATTAGCCAAGTACATCAGAAAGCATCATAAACCAGATCAGATTATTGGAAACAAATTAGATGGTACTATGACAAGAAGTAAACTAAAAGGTACATGTTTATTTGCTGATTTTGAACCTAAAAATGTCAAAGATGCATTAGAAAATGAAAGTTGTATTGAGGCTATGAATGAAGAAATACAAAAAATAGATAAAAATAAGACATGGACTCTTGTACCTAGGCCTAAAGATAAAAATGTAATTGGGACAAAATGGGTATTCAGAAATAAGTTGAATGAAGATGGTCAAGTATCAAGAAACAAAGCAAGATTGGTATATAAAGGATATTCTCAAGAACAAGGACTAGATTATGGAGAGACTTTTGCTCCTGTTGCAAGATTAGAAGGTGTGAGGACTTTACTTGCATATGCAACACATAAAGGATTTAAGGTATATCAGATGGATATCAAATCTACTTTTCTCAATGGTATTCTTGAGGAAGAAGTCTACGTTGAGCAACCTGAAGGTTTTATTAATCCAGACAAAAGGAATATGGTCTGCAAATTACACAAAGCATTGTATGGTCTGAAACAAGCTCCTAGAGCATGGTATGAAAGATTACATAACTATCTTACTCAGATTGATTTCAAAAGGGCTAATGACAACAACAATTTATACATCAAAGAAGGATCAGATAACAAAATTGTTTTGGCATAAATATTTGTGGATGATATTGTGTTTATAGGAAATGATGATCAGTGCAAAGAATTTTCAGAGCTTATGAAAAAAGAATTTGAAATGTGTATGTTTGGCCAAATAAAATTTTTTGTTGGACTTCAGATTCAGCAGAACAAAAATGGTATCTACATTACTCAGTCTAAATATATCAGGGAAATACTTAAGAAATTTGGTATGGAAGATTCAAAACCAGTTGGTACACCCATGTGTACTAGACTAAAGCTTACCAAAGATGATGATTCAAAAGAAGTAGATCAGACCTTATACAGATCAATGATTGGAAAATTACAGTATGTAGTACATACAAGGTCTGATATTGCCTTAGCAGTTGGAATAGTGGCAAGATTCTTGGCTAAACCCAGAGAAAATCACATGATGGCAATCAAAAGAATCTTGAGGTATTTAAGGGGAACTGAAGATTATGGCTTGTGGTATAAATTTGGAGGCAGTATGGATTTAAAAGTGTTTACTGATGTTGATTGGGCAGGAAACATTGATGACAGAAAGAGTACATGTGGTGGAGCATTCTTTCTTGGCAAGAGGTTAGTATCTTGGACTAGTAAAAAGCAAAACTGCACATCCCAATCCACAGCAGAAGTAGAATATGTTGCTGTAGTAGTAAACTGCTCTAATATTATATGGTTTAAATAGCTTTTGGAAGGCATGAAGGTTGAGATCAAAGAACCAGTTGTTATGTTTTGTGATAATACAAGTGCAATAAATATTTCAAAGAATCTAGTAATGCATTCCAAAACCAAGCACATTACAATTAAATATCACTTTGTCAGAGAATTGGTGCAGGACAAGGAAATCAGATTGGAATATATTCATACAAAAGAACAAATTGCAGATATCTTCACCAAGCCACTACCTAAGAATGCATTCTTGTATCTAAGAAGCAAGTTAGGGGTCACTCCCCTATCCAAGGTTCACTAAATAAAGTTTTAGTGATGCATCAACCAGAACATGTTGAAGATCAATTAGTTGATGCAGCATAGTCAAGGAAGTATTGCATATGAATCAGTACATAAGGTACATTGATATTTACCAAAATTGTGTAAGTTGTCTTTGGCATGTGTTGTCAAAGAGGGAGAGTTTTCTGTCATTTCAATAAATTTCTAAGAAGAATAATTTGAGAAGTTAAGAGGGAGAGTTCTCAGTTAGAGAAAGAAGTTTGAAGATGATGGGAATTAGAATGAAGCTAAGGATATGTTTCTTACTCTTGGTTTCTCTATGAAATTTCATTGTGCTATGACATGTTGTGTTGCCATCAATGCCAAAGAGGGAGATTGTTGGATACAATTGTCTGAAGGACATTGTTGGATTAGCTATGTGTTGTCTTTGATGTCACACAAATGTCATATCAATTATCGCTCTCAGTATCTACCGAGCTCAGTCGGTCAGCTAGGCAGTTTTTAGTGTCTACCGAATTCTCTCGGGTGTCTAAAGGAAACATGAAAGGGTAATAGTGTTAACCGAGCCTCCTCGGTTATCGAAGGAAAATTAGTGGTTATTGAGCTCTCTCAGTCTCCAAAGGATGTTGCAGAATTCGCTATGGTTACTGAGTTCTCTCGGTCACAGAAGGAAATCTTTTTAGGATTAATGTTTACCAAGCAAGGTCGGCCCTTTCAAAGAATTTTGTTATTATAGTTTGTTTATCCTAGCTGACTATTATAATAATTATTAGTGCCAACTTGACAATCTAAATGATTATGAAATGGCATAAATATATAGAAGGTCAAGTGGTGAATAAAAGATATACAACATGCAAAAATAATTTTGAAGAAAGGTGTGTGCAAATTTTGAAGGATGGTTAGATATCCTTGAGGAGTAGCAAAGATTTAATTGATCAGTAAGGATCTAGTGAAATAGAACAGAGATCTATATTCAGCAATTTAGTTGCAGGTCATTTCATTGTTACTCTCTAGCAATTGTAGTAGTGATATCAAAATCTCTTAACCGAGTTGGTTTAACAACCATTTTGTAAATCCTCTAACAAGGTAACAGTTCTATTGAATTGTTTCAAGACCTCTTACAAGGCTAGTCCTAGCAGGGTGATTAAATCCTCTAACAAGGTCACACCTAACAGTGTGTTTTGTAACCTTTTACTGGGTTGGCTTCTAACCGGGCATCACTTCAGAAGAGTGAAAAATAGTAACTAGTTACATTGGTGGTTTTTCCCATATTGGGTTTCCATGGTAAATCTGGTGTCTCTTGTGTTCATGTTATTTTCTTTATTCATGTAAGTTAATCAGTGATGAATGCTTAAGAATAGTTTAATTATTATACACTTCAAGGATCAAGTTTTTAGCATTTCTCTATATATTTACCGAGTGGCACAGTAAATAATTTGTTAAGATATTTAAGGGATCAGTGGTAATATTTTTGTGGTTAACTAATTCACCCCCCCCCCCCCTCTCAGTTACTGCATCTATATTTCCAACACTTTATTGATTCCAAACTTATTCCATTGACTTATCTTCCTAATTTCTTAGGATATTACATCATATATAATCCCTTGTCAGTCCTTTCAACCAAAAACTAACCCATAACCACCTATGAAACCGACTACAACCACCCTCTTATCTGATTATGATAGTTTATTCACTATTTAATGGTTGTCAAGTTGACAACAAAGTTGTCAACTCGACAACCTTCATACTCTAACTTCACATTTGTCATTCCCCTTACATCAAGTTGGTCCATTGAGGACCTTACAAACATTGAGATCCTTAATCTACACATTAACCCATATCAGAATCCTTTTAGGCCATAGGTGCCAAAAATGGCTTACAAAGCATAGTTTATGATCCTATTACATAAAATTACCCAATGGCCATATAAACCTCAAAAAATGAATACATTATCCTTATTACATGCAAAGATGACCTTTAATGGTCTTTATTTTTCTTTCAACTATTAGGGACCTCTAGGTGACCCTAGTGCACCCTATCTTCTTGTGGTGCTCCTGTACCACTTATCTGGCAGAGAAATCATTTCAGTTGTTGCCAGTATGGATAGTTTCAATATAGGATTCATATCACAATAGTCATGTTCTTTTACTAGTTCAATATGTTTCCCTTCTGCAAAGTTCTTAAGGGCAATGCCAATGTTTCTAAGATAATGAATGTAAGTAACATGAGTTGTTGCAAGAGCATATCTTTGGTCCACTACCTGCTTCATAAGCTTATTTATTTCCTTTCATAACATCACGACCTCCTCATTCTCCAACCTTGAAGTAGAGAAACATCCCATCTCGATAAACCAACTACTATCATTCATAGCCTTGATTGCATTAGAGAGAGAAATGTCAATAACCAACCTAATACATCAGAGAATGCTGACAAAAACCATACTTTTCATCATCTGGTTGGAAGATGTTTCACAAAAAAAAGGGTAGTCATCTTAGCCAGTATTATGTCCATAGATGTAACACCTAGAAGACATCGTGTGAACTCAGTAAGCTACTTAAACTTAAATTATAGATAATGATGGTGGTGTCCATGCAAATAGGGACTGATTGAAGTGTCCCTAATATTGATGGGCATTGAGAGTGACACATTCCACATAATCTATAAATGCACCTGATTTCTCTATCACCGGTCGAATAGTATTATGACTACAATAAGAGAGTATGAATGGTTGTCTTGCCCCCCTCATCCCTGGAAATAAATTCTACAAGAAATGGGCCATGGCTTAAGAGATGGAAGAATGTTTCTTCTTGTTAATTGTAGTTAACAAAATGATTGAGACTGACTGTAGTTGTTAACAAATAGATATCTAGTAACCCATTAGAATTGAATAAATATTTGGCTACCGAGTATGTGCAAGATCATGAGGGGCCAAACTATGCCCTTAAGTGGCAATGAAAAATCAGCAAATCAGGGTTAGTCAACTTGATGTGAAAATTTCAACTAGCTATGAACCTAATATCAAAAATTTGTAAGAATAGAATCTATAGAAAATTGAATGTAGTTTCTAAAATACTAGGCCTTTTTTGAGAAAAAGTTAGTATGATTGGTGAGAAATATAGATTTCAATGCAGCAGTACAAAAATTTCAAGAAAAAAATAAGAAGTAGGTGTATGTCTGACCACCTTAATCATAATCAAATGATAATATTTTATTATAAGATTTTATATATAAGTAGTAGACTCAAGCCCGGATGTGATGCATATTTTTTTGTAATTTTATTCTAAAAAAATATTTAATTATGAATTTTTTTCTACAACATTTTTAGAATAAAAAAACTCCCGTGTCTGACCACCTTAACTCATTCAAAACTTTACAAAATTCAAAATTTATTTTGTTTTCCTTATAGTAGGCGAAGCATAGAATGTGACACATTTTTCAGATTTCAAAAATGTTATACCGTCTGAAATTTATAGTCATTTTTCAATCAGTATATAAATTAATAGTTTAGAGGTAGCTCAATTAGAAAATAACTAATAATTACTTACCGAATTCAAAATTTGATAGCAATTATATCGATAGAAATCTGATAATCTCCTTAAGATACCCTTTTCATTTTATCAAATTCAGGTGAAAAAAAAGTCGTCAGCTACATTGTCAAAGTTTTGAACTGACATCGCCACTTTTTGGCCCCTCATGATCTTGCACATACCCTGCCCTATGTTGAATATAAAACATGATTGGGTGCAATAATGTTAATAGGGGGAATCTCAGTACATATAGCATAGCTACTAACTCTCTGACTGTTGATCTAGACTACCATGTATGTCTGGAAAGAGAGAATGTTATAACTTATTTTGAGAAAATAAGTGCTTAAAGAGTGCATTTGTTTCCAAATATATGTTTAGAAAATGAGAGCATGAGTAAATAATCTATAAAATATAAGTGGATATGGAACACATTTTTTTCAGAGAATTGTTTCAACAATGATAAGTGGTGGAAGTAACCTTAGAAATCTAAGTACATAAAGACCACAATGTTTAACTAATATATGCTTTTGAAGTGACAGTTTGTGACAATAATAAAAAAAATGCATTTATATATAGACCATGGTTGTTTCTAATATATGTTTTAAAAATGAGAACCTATGAAGATAATTAGAAAAATTAGAACCTCCGTATGGGCCAAAAAGATAAAGAGAGGAAAGAGCTTGATCTTACTTCTTCTAAAGACCTTGAAGGTTTATCTGAGGTTACAAAGATCAAAACAATGTCCTTGACTAAGTGTGTCATTAATATCCCAAAATGATGGTTTGTAATCAGATTCAAGAGGCTTCTTGATGGTCTGGTAAGTTAACAACTTTTACTTGGTTATGATAAGTTTCTTTGTGTGCATATTTGATAGGACAAGAATGCATGAACCCCTCTAGATATAAATGCTACATATCTAAAATTTGAACAACCTTGGGATGTAGGGGGGAAAAACATTCCCCTTCCATCCCTACCACTGCCAGCACCAGAGTGGGAATGTTGTGCACAAGTGGGGTATGTACCTTTGTTTCCCCCCTATTGGGGATATTGATGGGATGCCCCAATGTCCCTAGGATAGCATATGGAATTTGAGAAGTCCCTTGACCATCTTGGAAGCTCTAGGAAGTTTCCCACATCCTAGGCAGCATAGAAGTTGAATTTTTGTTTTGAATTTCTCTATGTGATGATAATGATTTTGATTTATGTCAAAGCTTTGAATAAATAGACAATGTGATGGCATGTGATAATTGTTGACCTTGGAAGGACTATTTACATGGTATTGTAGGATTTTAAATAGATTATTAAATTTCAAAAAGTTTCTCTTGTTTTTGTTTGTCAATATTTTGATGCACGCTCTCTTAGCTATTACAGTTTTTATTTTGTTGATTGTTACAAGAAGTTTCTAAAAATAGAGAACAAAAATAATAAAAAGCTTGAAAACTCATGATATTTATGACTTCAACTTCATAGTCCTCATCAATTAGAACATTTAGCTTCCCATGTTGGTGTAGGTGTAAGTTTGCTTAGGCTGCCAACAATTTTTGTATTTATTAGTAACTAGTTACTAGTATATTGTTTAGTTACTAGGTTGAGGTAGTTGTTTGACATCACATGGTGCAATAAATATGGGAATTATTCCGTAGAAACAATGATTCAATTGGCCTAACCTCTGGAGATAAGTTATCATAAGGTGATCAATTCAACAAGGTGATCCAAGAAGACCATTACAATAAATTTGGAAAATACTCTGTTACAATAGTGCTTCAAGAAGCCTAATCTCTAGAAAAAAGAATACCCACCATGTACACAATTTTTCAATAAATACTGCCATAAAAAATTAGAAATACAATGCACCTATTTTTCTTCCATGACCCATTTTCTAATTTTTCATTTACTTAGTCTTCAATAGTTGTCAACAATTTCCACTTCCAAGCAACATCAAACTTATACAAGTTCATAAGGGGAACAATCCTATAAATTTGGGTTTGTTCTTTTCTAAACTGCATATCTATTTTTACTTCTTGTCTTTATTTCCTGGTCCTAGCCCTAATGTTTCTAAATTTAGTGTTGAAGGTGCATATGGTATATAAAAACATAGTTATAAGAGGTCATGTTCTGTGGATTTTTGGATTTGTAGGTGTTCTTAGGTGAATGAAATAATTTTGCAGTGTAGTAAATTTGAACAATCTATGCCAAAGTGTTGCGGTCTATAGTTCTATTTTGGAAAAATAGAAATCATGGGTAGATGGAAAATGCAAGGTACCTATATGAAGGATTAAAGAGAGTGGTATGCTTGACCGCTAGTTTCTTTTAGGACACTTGGATGGTTAAAGGATAGTTGTAAACTTGTATGCCAATAAGGTACACTTGAATGGGTATTTCAGAAAACTAGAACTCAGATAAAAGGCTAATCTAGTAAAAACAACAAATATGATGAGAAAACATCTCTAGAAAATTAGTACTTAAAATTTACTTCTTATTCCTATGACTGCAGCCGAGTGAACTCTTGAAGAGTCGCCACCTTAGATTTATAAACTCATCTTTAGAGAAGAAAAGAAAAGCTTCTAAGAAGACAAATTAATTAGTTGCAAATGATATGTCTTTGGCAACATCACCGGGAAAAAAATAATAGCCATAGCATTGAAGCAAAGTCATAAAGGAGGCTCATTGTAAGCCCAATGGTTTCTTATGAAATAGAAGTCTATGTAGCTTCCTATTTGCATTCACAAACAAAACATTTACTGTCATTTACATCCAATCATATTAATGAGCATGATGTTGACAAAAATTTGAAAAATCAGACCAGACAGATTGGAGAATTAGACCAGGACTGTGAGTTACCAAGGATCAATGCTATTACAAGCAATGAAAAGTTTACAAGAGAGGTTGCTCTTGGTTGTCAATACAATGGAGCTTTAATGATTGGTTTTCACTTTGTATTGGCAGACTGATACATCTCTTTAATGATTGGTTTTCACTTTGTATTGGCAGACTGCTACATTTTTTATTGATTTCAATGATTTTCTTGAGTGCTCAGAGAATCAGTAATTTAGAATACTAGGGACGGGTTCTCCAATTGCACTATTATTATTTAAAATTTGAAAAGCTACTACTTTGGCAAAAGTAGAATATGTTTTTTTACAATGTTAGGATTTTATAGTTTCATTCAATGTATTGGCTACTTTTCATAAAATATTTTATTATTATAGCATCACTATTATGACTATTATTCAAACAATTATGAGTGTTCTTTCAGTCTTGGGTAGGAACTTAGCTACCCTGCAACCCTTGTTTTAATTTGGGAGAATAAATAAAGAGGTAGGCTATAAAGATCTATGAAATCTACACTGAGGAAATTGTCTCTTGTTTAAATAAATTGCAAGCATAAGAATAATGCATCATTTGTGTTCTATGCAAGTCAAAACAAAAAAGGCAATCAATTCTAGTGAAAGGAAGAAAAAGGAGATGAACACAGAAGAGGCCATGTTGATTACCCAAATCCACCCCATGTCTACCAAACCCTTGAATTCAATAATACCCATCATAAATAACCCTGACAGATTGACGCTGATAATCATCCAAACATTGCAAATAAAACCCCAATGAAATAACAAATTGATGCAAAAAAAATGAGTCCCGTAAATTTGAAGATAACAAAGTGAAAAAAAATTGCACCTATTGGATATTGTTCTTGTTGATCACTATAGTCGTCACAACCAAACCATGGTGCACTCTTCCTCGACCAGCACAATTTTTTTATTTGTTTTCCTTACAAAACATGCAATGGATGGGGATAATTTTATCAGTTTCTTGAAAAGCTTTCATTTGGGTAATACAAAAATTTGAAAATGCATGTTTCATGGGTTAATTTTTCTCGCTATTATGAAAATGCATGTTCTTTTATTACTCACAATATAGGTTTCATGCACCTCTTCATTTTATAAATTTTCAAAACAAGTCAAACAAGTTGTGGTCTCTTTTATATAGAGAGAGATAGTATCAAATTTTATATCCATATGCGTACTATTTCAATTAAAGATTAGCACATAGTCCATAAGAGACGTAAAAGCTAAACGTTTATGAAATGTTACGTATACACCCACAATTAATGAGAATAAAATGATATCTAGAAAGCATCCTCTATTAATTAGAATAAAATTCTATAGAAAACAAGTATATACTTTTGTTGTATAACAATAGATTATACATCTAGTATGAATGTTTTAAAGGAGAGAAGGGTTTAAATTTTATTGTTTATTGTTTATTTTTACTAGTTTTTTATAGATTTAATTTTGAAAGAATTTCTAATGGGTGATTAATTAGTTTAATTTTAAGTAATCATTATTTTTATTTTGAATTTGAGACAATTAAAATAGCTTAGATTTTTAATTTAAAATAACTAAAATAATAGTCTAAATATTTAAGACAAAATATTAATGTTGTCTTAAAAAATATCTTAAAATCACCCTCTATGTAGTAGTGCATGAACCATATGGTAGAGGAACAGTACGAGATGCCATCACCATGAGCATCATGGGGAATGATAGGAGAACCAAATAGCATCATGCCACAACTCTTCATGAGCTAAGCAATTCGTTCTAGGTGAAGTTGACCCATTTCACATGCAGAAATTGAAACACCCTTTGTCGATGAAAACCAGGACGGAGGCGAACTGGTTCAAGATGGAGAAGTAGGAATGACCATGCATAAAATAAATATAGCAACCCAACCTCAATTCCTAGACACCTGGTTGATGTAAACAATGCCCTGTAATCACATCACAGACATTAAACCTCAAAAGTCAATTTGTGAAAGGATTTTAAATTGAGAATAATACATTTGACTCAAAAACTAAATACATTTGCTTCACCTAATTAAATACATTTGACTCAAAAACTACATAGTTAATAATATGCAATTTTTGGATTAGATTATATTGAATATTTTTGCATCAACATTTAAGCTCACACATTGTGATCCATCACTGAGATGAAGGCTAGCATAAGAAGCACAGGGAGGAAAATATCACAAAATAACTATAAATTAAAAGTCATCACTATTTCCTGGCACATTTGTTCCCTTAGCATTTCTATTATATGAAAAAGATAGTGATGCATTAATGAAAGGTGAAAGACTCCACCAATGAGTAATAAAAGTTAAAAAATGCAAATGTTAATTTTTTTATAAAATATGTGAAGGCCTTAAGACTATATCGAGAGGCCGTAATGTCTTCCACACAATAGGTATTTTTAGAGCACTAAGCCACCGAGACGGCCAAATGCCTCGCTTATAAGGTAGGGGTGCCATGAGGGGGGTGACTTAATTAATCTCTATGGATTATGATCAAATTCAAAATAAAAAAGGAATAGAGGAGTAATTAATAGTCATTTTTATTTGTATGACTAATTATTTAATTGTGATTTTACCCGATGACCAAATTAGTCATTTATTTAGTCACTTAGATGAATTTTAAAATGCAACCTTAATCTAATGAGAAATATAGTTACCATTTAGAGATATTGACAAATAGTGGCCGAAATAATGTTTGCACAATAAGTCTATTGGTGAACACACATTATTGGTGAAAAGCTATCATGCCCAAAAGTTGAGCAAAACACAGCTACAAAATTTTTTCCTAAACCTACTAACTATCATACTAAATGCTCTTACGCAACTAGAGAACAAGTCCTATGCTGGTACGAGTCTCTAAACAAGTTACAAGTTTCCTAAAGCTACTAACTTGACCGGCATGCAAATCGAGACAATTGACTAAAAGTCAACCTAAGTCAACCATAAGTCGACTGTACGCTAAAGTATGTATGATCAAGATGGAAGGAAGCAAAAAGCGTCAAGGGTATCTTGGGCACGCAAACTAAGGTGATGTCCAATGTTTGACTAAGTCAACTCAAAAAGTCAACTGTGCCAAAATTCAGCTAAAAGAAGTATCCTAAGGTTATTGATACATCTGGTAATGAAAGAATGTGTACCCAAGATGGTTGACTAAAAAGTCATCTAGGTTTGACGAAGAAGCCAACTCTCTCAAAATAGTACAAAACTAAAATCCTAGGTTCTAGGGTACGAGGGGAACCACTGGTTTGAAAACCAAGGTAAACAGATTACGTTTGACCAATGTTGACTAAAAGTCAACTATGCACGACGCTGGTCAATGTAGCGATAATGCTCTTTATTAAATATTTATCGTGAGGATAAGGGGTTGTTATGACCCCCTTATCGATAAGACGATAACTAGGATGTAAAACTTTATTTTTTAAAAAATGAAGTATCCACCTACAATTTATCATCCATGCAATTTAATAAAACTACCTTTAATCATTTAATGAGTAAAACAAAGGATTTTATTTTTTATATAAAAAAAAAATACAACCCAATGATTATTTCATAAATATTTCTTGATAAAATAGATTAAAACAACATTAAATCTCTATTTGATTAGAAGCTATTTAATGTAATACTTAATCTCCAAATAATTAAATAATCACTTTTGTATAAATAAATCTATTTAAGTTAAAATACATTTCATTCCAATGAATTAAAATGAAAACTTATAAGTAAATGAACTAGATCAAATTAAACCATTTAATAATCAAAACGTATAAATCTTTAAGTCAAACTTATGAAAGTAATGTTTATATTCTAATATCTATTCATAGCTGGAAGCATTCCACTAATAAGCTAAAGAATATGTGAAACATCTCACAAAACAAAATTCACCCCACTACGCAAATATCCCCAAACCCTCACGAAAACATAACCAGTCCCCAAAGGGGGGGGTGGGGTACTGCAACACGCGGGGGAGGCGGTAAGAGCTCCGCTCGGTGGTGGGGCAGTTGTGCACAGCGGGGAGAGGGGCTTCGCTTGGTGGCAAAGTGTTGGGAAGGGCGGTGAGTGCAGGAGACACGACAACAGACAGTGGGGGTTGCAGACGGAGCGGGGAAGGGTGACGGCAGGGAGAAGCCGGTGGTGGGGGAAGAAGATAGCGGCAGACTAGAGAGGAAAGGGCAGCGCGTGGGGGAAGGGAGGTGTGGAGAGCCGCCCGGCCACCACACAATGGTGACGTGGGTGGGCTGGCCTCCGCTTCCACCACCACACGAAAGGGGGATGAGGGGTTTAGGGCTTCGGCCCGCCCCCGCCCAATTGTTAAATTTTTTATTATTTATTTAACAGCGCCTAGCGCTTAAAACGTGAGGGCACATTTTTAATCTTTTATTTTTATTTTTATTTTAATTTTGCTAGCTTAAATACAATTCAATAATACTAAACTAATATGATAATAAAATATTATATTTAATATCCTAATGGAAAATACAAAAGCCTGAATATGGAAACAGTGGGCACATAGCCAAATAATTTTTTTATTTTAAAAGCATATATGGATACTATAATTCAGGGCTCACAACATGAGCTAAAAATAAATTTATTTTGAACTCATTTTTATTATTATTTATTTTCAAATATATTTCTAAGTATGAATTGAAATAATTATTTTCATTTTCAACTCAGCATTTAATTTAATTTAACAATATAAACTATAAACATTTATCAACTATCTATTTAACATAAAAATTGCCAAAAGTAAATTAAAGTGAATTCTTTTATTATTTAATGGTTTCATTCATGTATCTTTAAAACCATATTGAATACTACAATTGTACACTTTAAATTTTTGTGTATTTAAAATTTCTCCAAATTTCATATGATTCAAGCAATTGAGTAAACTCATAGATAATTTGAAATAAATATGCCATAGACTTCATTTCACCAAATTCACATATTTTATTGTAATTTAGGAAATTATAATTGTCACATAATCCATTTATTACATAGTAAGAATCATGAACCATAGCTTCCATAATTTCCTTAATATAAAGAAAATCTCAACTTAGGATTTACTTTCGAAAGAGAGATTACAAGAAAACTTGATTCCAAACCTTCATTGAAAATGTATAGAAATAACAAATTTTGTCCATGAGGGACTTAAGTACAATTTTAACTTTCAAAATGTCAGCTCCAAGATTCCAGCTAAATACCTGATAGAATAAGGTTGACCACGGAGGCTCACCTCCCAACCTAGGCCTTTACAAGGCCACCCCTGAGCTAGGGGATCCAAAATGAAATGGGATAACAAACAGACATTTATGCAAGTAGGAAAACATCCAAAAACAAGAAGACACTCAAACATATTTCCCAACAAGGTTTTAACAATAGGGAGACCTCCTTGAGGTCTAACTAAAAATGGGGTAGAGGTGGACTACTAGGAGGAGAAGCCACAACATGATAAAACATCCCAAGCCACACATGGACTTGGGTAGACCATCTCCAAGAGATACGGTCTCAATCTCCTTATGGCCCCCAGGTGCCCGTAGGCTATGTTTGGCATCATGGGTATCGTGGAACCCCATGTTTATCCCTCCACACATGGGAGACTCTGCACATCCTAGGTCTACTTCCCACTACCCCCTTCAAGGTTACTCCACCCTCACTAGGGTGAGTAAACCTTGAAGAACCCATCCCCAAATTGCAATTACAAAAGGAAAAATAGCATTTATAAACTTTTAAAATTTCATACAAAAAAAAACTTGGATAAAAGCCATGGACTCCATTAATGGAGGTCCAAGCATGAAGACCACATACATAAAGAACAAATAAAAGATATGAAATAACAAACATAACACAAGGCCCAAGCTTTCTCCAAGTGTTTTGAGTATCTGCAAACTTGAAACCCTTTGATGCTAGCTTTCTCCTAAGCTTTCCAACAATTCTGGTCTCCAAATCTAGAGAGTGGGTGATCAAATAAAACTTAGCCCAAGGCCTTTCCTAAATAGGCAAACCTCCAAGAATGGTGGAACCAATCAGAAGAGAGAAGAAAACTTCCATCCCCTTCTTCCCACTTTCCTTCATTCACCATAAATGGAATTGAATGCAAAATTGAGAAAAAGAGAGGTTAACCAAAACCTCACAACTTTTCAAATCCGTCCAACTTCAAAATGGAGACTTTAGGGGAGTAATAAATGAGTTTAAAGGCTTATTAATGGCTGAAAATGACCTCTAACCCCTAGGGTACCAAGTTGGGTCACTAAAACTGACCCCAGTTACCTTCTAGGAGCCCAAAAGACCTTCCTAAAGTCCACCTGAAGTTTGTGCATGGATTTGGGGTCTTGGTTGACTTGTAGAAACTTCCTAACCCAAGTTTAGTTGATCACATCCTAAGGTAATACCCTGGTTAGGCCCTAAAACACTCAATAGTAAACATACTTAACCATGCCAACACATAAGCCACAATTTGCCAAATTTGGCACATTAATTAAAACAATGACATGGTTAGATCATATACACAATCTAATTTAATTACACACATGCAAACCACATTTATGAAATGAAAGACATCACAATGAGGTCCATGTCTCTTTATTTAAAGAGGACCTTGGCATGCATGGTAAAACATATATTTCAATACCAGATCCCCAAATTTAGTTCCATGGTCAACTTATACTGCACACTCATTGCACACATCAGTAGGTCTAATAAAACATGATATAAACATAATACATCATAACTGCATGGTTTAAAACTATGTCTGTAAATTACTCAACTAAGCATAACTTCGGTTTCCTAAACTGTCTTTACATCACAATAGTTTTAAAACATCATAAATCATCATATGTATGTAAGCATAACTAAAATTGAAACATAACATGTAATATCCCAAGTGTACCCTGATTACATAATCAGGTACCGAACATATAAAATAGGATTCAACAGATCCTTAAATACATAGGTGTCCAAAATAGTCTAATATGTATGTGAAACAAGTTCTGAAGCATGAAAAACATAATGATAAAAGTATGACTGTCTGATACGTCTCACAAAAGCAACTTCTAAGAATATGAGTATATGATACTATCAAATGTTAATGTTTAAAGGAGTATTAATCATCCATTTAGTCATTTTTATTATAAGAGTGACTAATTATTTAGTCATTTATTTGGTCATTTTACCCGATGAGAAAATTGGTCATTTATTTAGTCATCTATTTAGTCATTTTAGTTGTGATTTTACCCGATGACCAAATTGGTCATTTATTTAGTCATTTATATTTGTGAATTGCAAAAAAATGATAGAAGATGATCAGTTTTGGTCACGTGACTAAAATTTTTAGTCACCTAGTCATTTATTTGCCAAATTCTACTAGTGGTAACGCACATAAGTTGCTAAATCCTGAGGAGACACACATTTCATATTCATAGTGATACAAGAAGGTGGATCTATGAGTATTCTAGAAGTTGTTAGAAGATGCATTACAATTGCAAGCATAGTTTATGGGTGAACCTATTGGGCTCTCCCTCCAAGGTGATTCATGGTAAGGTGGGCATCTTACTAGGCGAGGTAATCCCTCTTTTCCCTTCTCACTTTTTGCTTTCATGATAGTACAACTAGATCATGAAGCTATGTCATTTATAGTGTTATTCTTGTCTTTCTTATGTAAACATTTATGCTTTTATGATAGTTTTCCAAATATGATGTTAGTATAAGAAATGTTATTTAGCAAGGTTTCTTATGCTAGTTGATTTGGGTTTGTTTTAGTACTAACCCCTCTTTTGTGTCCTTTTGTTTTTTGCACCCTCATCCACATATGTTGAGCTAGAATCCTAAGCCTAGGGGCTTGTGTCCCTAACTAAGTGTCATTCTATCTCATTTTGAATCCATGGGGATCTCTTCTTCCTTCTCCTTTACCAAGAGTTTGCATCAAATCCATACTCTTGCTAAAGTGGGGGCTTAATGTATCATCTTAAAATGCAAGAACTTCCATGTTAAGAGTGTTTATCCCTCTGAGTAAGTGGTCTTGGTCATGTCAAGCACCTAGAATCAGCTCTTTTCTTGACTCATGCTTGTTCTACCTCTATTTGCCCCTAATTTTCACTCTAATCTGCATTTCCTAACATTCTGGGTCTGGATCCTGAGGTTTTTGACCATAAGGTCAAAGTCAACCTTATGGGGTCAAATTCAACCTCTATCATGACCTAGTCAAGATTGAACTTGACCCTAACCTGGTCAATTCCAACCTCGTCCATGAATGCCTGTCCAGATTTCAAGTTTCCTTAATTCCTGGGTGTCGGGTTTTCAGGGATATTTGTTTCGCACCTCCAGGTCAGCCATTTTAGGTTTCAGGATGGTAAATCCTTTAATTGCATTTAATCTAGGTATATTTTCTAAAGGTTAGGACCTAATTGGGATTTAATTCTTCAAGGTGGCCCCTATAGAGGATTGTGCCCTAGTTCACTATAAAAGGAGGCCTTCCTATCTCATTTTCACATCTCATCCTTAAGTAATCTTCTCTCTCAAGCTCTCAAGGTCATCAAGAAAGCATTCATTAAAGCATTCAAGTCCTCTTCTCCATCCAAGTTCTCCATTGAAGATCAAGGATTCAAGCATTCAAGCCATTGAAGGGATTTGGTTCAAGCATTCAAGATTCATCATTCAAACCCTAGATCTAGCCATCATGATGGTGTTATCTTCTGTCAAGATCCTTTTGTTCATCTTCAAGATCCATTCATTCTTCTATCAAGGTGGATTCCAAGCATACAATCATGGAGGTTTGATTTACATTTACCATTATTTTGTTCAAGCTTTCATATCAATATACTTATTTACATTTAAAATACAATTACATATCTATTGAATTGCATAGCTTCATTGTTAGATCCATTTCTACTACTTGCTAGAATTCTCCATTTAATTTCAATATTAAGGTTGATTCGAAACTGGGGTTTGACCAAGGAAAACCCACCATACAAACAAAAACCCCATTTTTTGAAGGTACAGGTGCATAATTTTAGATATAAGAGTAGATTTGGATACCCTTTTCAGTGAACTTCTGAGATCTACGAACAAAGTTACAATCAACCTTCAAATAAAGAATGTAGCCTTTGACCTTTTATGAGGGTCAAAGACTACCTGCCAGTGGAAAGACAAAAGATTTATGGGTTTTCTTTGTCTCGACATTTCGAGTCCAAAATAGGTTGTAGAATTGCCTGAAAGTACACACAGACACCAAAAATAGGCATTTTCCAAATTTTCCCTAATTTGAGGTTAGTTCTTGTATTTCAATTATTTCAAATTCCAAACACTTCAATTCTCCATAGGGAGATATTGTTTTTTTCTCTCTCTTTCATATTCTCCATAGATTAATTTGATTGTGCATTAGCCTTTTGGTTGATCAAATTGGATCTCTCCTTTGGGAATTTGGATTTAGGAGTGGATCTAATATTTCCCTCACACACATTTATTCATATACATATGAATAGAGGTGATTCCATTTTCTCACTATTCAAGTTTATATGTTTTTAGCTAACAAAGTTACATAGTCCGTAAAAGTTAGACCGAGCATTGGTTACCCGTCGATAATCACTATTCAAGGTTAAACGAATAATAGTATCAACTGAGAAAAGAAGTCTTGTCTTAACCAAGCAGATGAAAGATTGTAGTCATCACTAAGCTAACAGTTGTCATGAACCCAAAGTAGGTCAAGCATTTATTGCATAAAGTTTTGAGCAGGAATATCAAAATATTCTTTAAATACACAGAAGACAAAGCTCATTTTTCACATTGCAATTTCGAAGAGCTAAAATTTCACAGAGCAAGTTCAAGCAAGAATCTTTCAATCAAATTCAAGTAGTTGCTGATTGAACTGAGCACTCTCTTCGATATATTCTGAGTAAGTTGAAACCCTATCGATCATATTTCTCATACTTATTGGAAACCTAGCTTGTTGAAATGGTATCTACTGTAAGTTCTTCTAAAGTTGTGGAAGAAGAATTTAATTTAATAGTGTCAAGAAGCTATAAGGAACCTCCTTATAACTTACACACTAAAGTTGCTTTGAAAATGGATTCATCGGGCACTTTTTCAACCATCCCACCTAGAGTTTTGATAACTGAATCCATAAAATGATACATACATTGTAAAATTGGGCAAATAGGTGATTTTGATATGTATGTTGCATATTAGGAACTTTGCAATGAGAAAATAGAGTAAAAAATTATTGAAACACTTGGTCTTACTAATGCCCTAAATTTCCTAAAGAATTTTCAGAATGAATGGATTAGGGTTGTGTTGAGCCACTATCATAAGGGCACATTCTGGCTAGACAAACTAATCAGGGTCACAAAAAGAATGATTAGTAGGGTTATTGGTTATCCTACTACCGATAAAGCCAAAGCATTCAAAAGCTCATCTCAAGCTGAGATTGAGAAAAGAACTGGTGCAGCATGGGATGATAGAGCATTAAAAATTTCATCAATTGTGGATCCTGAAGTCAAGTTTGCAACACATGTAATTGGGTACAAGATATTTTAGTCAAGTAGAGTAAACAATGTACCATGTAGTGCAGTCGACATGGCTCATAAATTGATAAAGAAGGGTCATCAGATAGACCTTTCTGAGCTACTACTGAGACAAGTTGAGGAAAACATGAAAATAATTACAACATAGAGGTCCAATACTTGTAAGTTTGGATCATTACTTGTATGTTTATTTTTCTATTTCCAGAAATTCTTTCTCTTTGTTGGTCACACTAACTAGATAGATGACACAACGATCAGTTCACAAATTTTTGATATTATGAAAGGTCCCGGAGATAATGCTATGAATGTTATAAATAGTTATTTTGAGGGTTTTAAAGTAAAGATGAATTTAAGAAGTAGAATTTTGAGTTCATTGGTTGAAAAATATCAGATCGACATTTGTTTCTTAGTGAACACCGACCACACTATAATTAAAGCAATTGAGTCAAAAATAAAGTTGCTAGCACCTATGGGATACGAAATGGATCACAATTTCAGTTTAAAATCTATTAAGGCACTGCTAACTACATTACCAAAGGACATACAGGCCGAAAGGTTTGGAACCATTGAACAAGCTAAGTCTAGAATTAAAACATGTTTGGTTATCGGTAAAATGACAAGGAAAGAAAAGAAAATGAAGAGACTTTTATCTGAGATGTTTGGGAATGAGTCTGACTCATCTAAGGAGTCACCGGTTGAAACTAAAACCAAAGGTCAGTTAATGTCAGTTGACAAACCATATGACAGTGAAGAAACCAAGTTTGAAGAAGAACAAGAACCTATACCGATTTCTCCTACTCAAGATCCAAAGAAGATGCAGTTACCAGTGCAAATAGGTACATGCACATGGTCATCAACTGTAGCTTCAACACCATAGAAGAAGGGAGCGAGGAAAATAGCAAAATGGAAGGTTGCTACATGGATAAAGACTTATGTAAAGAAAGGACCCAAGGTTGTAGCAGAAGCACCAAAGAAAAGGAGAAATTTAATAAGAGGTAAGGAAGACCTAGAGGATGAAGAACTTAATAATGAGTAATTCTAGGTTGTTAGTAAAAAGATAAAATCTGTAGATGAGGTTGCTACAGATATAATTGAGAATGGAGATCTCTGATCCAGAGCTAAAGCAATTTGACAAAATGTCAAATGAGGACAAAAAAAAATTGAGGAAGAAATCATCCTGATGATGATTCACTTTAAATGGGCTCCATTAGAGTTTGAAGGATCACTTCCCAAGGCATTAGATGAATGAATAAATCAAAAGTGGTCATATGCCTTAGAAACTGAGAGAAAATGAAGGGAACAAATTTTAGCATTGGTAGCACCAAACCTATCACTTGATGAGATTAAAGAGAGTATGGAAACTTATGTGCAAAGATTCAAAATAAAAGGCTGAGCTATGCGAGTATTAGATGAGAATCTGGAAGAACTTGATGAGTCTGGTCAACTCATCTAGACTTCAATTCTTGCTGGTAGAGAGCAAAATGAGAAAATTGCATTTCAAAATTTGTATAAGAAGAGACAAAATTCAAAAGGTAGAGATTTATTCATTAATGATGGAACAACTAAGCAGAAAATAGAGTCTCTTGCATCATGTACCCAGGTAATTGATACAACAATTGGTCAAGATATTGAGAATAGTTCATAGGATGCACCAAATCTAGAAGTGATTCAAATTGAAGACATAGATGACAAGGATGTACTCATTGAGGACATCACAAATGGTGGTCTTGATGACAAGGATGAAGATGATGATGTGAATAATGCATAAGACATCACACAGGATGAAGCACAAGTTACCGAGTGTGCATTTCCATCACTACCGAGTGAGCTGCCTATACTTGTTGAAGCCATAGAGATTCTATCTTAGGAACAACCCGATGGCTCAGACCCTAGGCAACCATAAGACACAATAGGGGATCTAAGCACTGAGACACCTATAGAGATAAACAAACCTGAAGGAAAAGTGGCTATTGAAATAGAAACACGGGCATAAGAAGAGCCCAAAGAAACTAAGGCTACCCCACATGACACAACATCAGAGGCTCTATCTTAGTCAATAGACACATAGGTTACCAAGAAGTAGAAAAAGGAAGATAATGTGTCAACCGGGTAGGAAACTCTGAGGGTAGAAGAGAAAGCTATTATTCTACTTGCCAAGAGTTCACCACAGGAACCAAAGAAGAAGAAGAAAATTAAAGGAAAAGGGTTGGTCACTCTAGATGAAGTAATTGTGATACCTAAGTGTAACCTGAGGACCCTGAGCCCTGAAGAATTAAGAAAATATGGGGAGTTATGAAAAAGAAAAGAACCACAGGAAAAGTTGAGACAAGAGAGAAAAAGCAAGGAGATATTAGAAAATGTCTAGGATATCTTACAAGTAGTACATAAGATAAAAATAGATGAACATACACTAATTATGGACCAACTTGCTACTCTTGCTAAAGGTATAAATACCCCAGATGTTGATGCCAACAAGAGAATTGAAGAGAGGGCTGAGCCAAAGATACAAGATAAACTTGCAGAGAGAATAAGCCAAGAAGTGGCAATTAACAAGTTTAAGCTATCAGAGGTAATAACTAAAATTTAGTGTATTACAAAATTAATTTGTCAAATCTTGTTTAAGCTATGCACTATGTAAACCTTCACTGCGGAGATCAGTGAAAAGATAAAATAGTTTCAAAATGAGATCAAAGCTAGTGCACAAGCTGCTACAACCGAGCTACAAGCTATTTCAAAGCATATATTGAGAGTTCACAAACTCAAGCGGTTGATAGCATATCTCAGGAAACAAGAAGAGAGAGTTAGTGATATGGTCATTGAATTACAAACCGAGCTCCTACCCTACCTAAAAATTTTTGAGAAACATATTGTCAAAGTGGAGAAATTTATTGCAACACCAGAAATTTCTATGTTGGATAACATCTTTGACATGAATGCACAAGTCGGTCTTGAGCGCCTTGCTCTCTCCAACTTGAAATAGGAATGGGAAAACATCTTAGAATCATTGAAGAGAACCCATCAGCAGATTTTTGACAAGCTATAAGTATACATTTTTGTATTTGGCATTAATATGAAAAAGGATGATAATAATGTATATGTCAAATATGTAAATAGATGCTAAGTATACTACACATTACCAGTAGCATGGACTGATGGGGAGTATTTAGAAATTATATATATATATATATATATATATATATATATATATATATATATATATATATATATATATATATATATATATATATATATATATATATATATATATATATATATATATATATATATATATATATATATATATATTTATGTATGTATGTATGTATGTATGTATATGGAGGAGATATAAGTTTTGAGACATAAGGTCTGTATACATTAAGATTTTGATGCTAATGCCAAAGGGGGAGATTATTATCTCTATTGAGCATTAATTATTATCATTAGTATCAAAGGAAGTCAAAGACATCGATTGGTTACTTGTATGAACCCATTCGGTAACTGTAAGAAATACAAGCCAGTTGGTTAAGTCTTCATATCGAGCACCAGATAGTTTTACCAAGCATCAGACACCGATATTGAGTAGCAGTAAACACTGAGCATCAGTGTAATTACTACTTGCAGTATTTATAATGTTTACCAAGGATCACAGGAAATGGCATAGGAATAAGAAATGGCACATCTATCTATGCAAATAGTTACAAAAGAATCATAAAACATTTTACCAAGATTGAGGATAATTTATTGTTGAGATATTCATTAAATGCGATGAAGATCTTATGTAATCAATTTGATCTAGGTGATTTTTGTACACCGTAGATCTTAGGGTTTTTCTCTAAGTTGTTGAAACCTAATTTTGTATAAGAGGCATAAAGAAGTATGCTATATATTTGTATTTTACCTAATTTTTTATGTGAACTAATGTATGAGTGAAGAAGCACTTGAAGCATTAGCCAACCTTCAATATTATCAGTTGACCAAGCAGAACAATATTTAGAGGAATTCATATTGAGTAGAATCAAAGCAAGCTAACCGAGTCATTCAGAGTAGAGATTTTCACATTATAAGGTGATATATATTCAGTACCTTATTGATCTGTATCAAACAAATTAAGTTTTCATTAGTAGATAGCTACCTATTTCTTTCTAATCATTGTAATAGAGTTTTGGTAAAATCTCCTAACAGAGTAGACGTGACAGTCTTTTTGTAAATCTCTTAACCGAGTGCACACTCAAGTAGTGTTGCTAAAATCCTATCACTAGGTATATCTAGTGATCTAATACATTACTCATAATAGGGTAAGATCACCATAAGTGATCAAATCTTGTAGCCCTAATAGGCAAACCTTTCCTATCTATAGTAGTGAAGAATTTGTGGGTGTCATCCCCATTGCAGTTTTTACCTTCTAACAAGGGTTTTTGCGTTACCAAAATACTTGTGTTATGGGACTTTGATTTTGTTGATTTCATGTTATTTACTTTTACAAGTTGAATGAATGAATGATACATGCATTTGATACAAGTTATTATGCAAGGTTACTACTGTTTATTGTTTTAGATTTGAAAGGTTTATAAGCTAAAGTTTTTGTGGGCACTGATTCACCCCTCCCCACTCAGTACCCTATCTCTCCAATCCAAGAGCCATTCAAGGCCTAAAATAAAGACCAAACAAGATGATGTTATGAAACAAAAAAATGGAAGAAAAATCTACTTCGAGTAAGCTTTCTAATGACTATAATTTTAATACATATTGAGTTCAATGTTACTTTCAAAATTAACTTTAATTAAACATAGGTTGTTTGGTCATTCAACAACCTATCTCTTCGACGCTTCAGGAAAAATTGTAACTTACAAAAAAAATTAAAAATATATAGAAAAAGTGTATTTGTGTTACCTTTCTAGGGTAAAAGCACAAAGCTGTGTCACGTTTCAGGACAACTTATCAGCATAGCTAAATTTGAGTATTTCTAACTAAAATTATTTTTTGTCAAACATATGGTCTAGCTAGACTCATTCTAGGTAAGATAGATAAGTTCTTCACCTTTTCCAATTGGAAATATCTATTAAATGCATGTTTTATAACAATTACTAAAGAAATAAAATAATTTCAGAAAAGCGATGTTTCAATAACTCTTACTATTTTTAATGATATTTTTTTACAAATATAAAAATACCCTTTTTTAGAGCACGGAGTCAAGATTATCATCATATAATTTTTATAGTATTTTAAGTATATCTAATATATTATAATTTCAAAATACTGCAAGTAGGTATTTTAACATTTGAGAACAAGATGCTTCAAAAATAGAAAAAAATAGTAAAGCTTATCAAAAAAATTGAAAATTTATATTTAACAGTAGAGGAGAGAGTTATCTTCAAGAGTGTGTAATTTATTTTCTCAATGGTGTAGATTTGATAGGGGAAATTTGACATGAGATGAAAACTATCGATTTCAGGTATGTTCGGCTTTGAGTAGTTATAACAGAGAAAATATAAATTGAAAACTATTTTTTCTTCTTTTTTGCACTAGCTATACATTTTATCTATGACATATTTTGAAATCAAAGGAAAAAAAGGTTATTTGCATATACTTTTTTGATGCGGACTAGACCCTCATTTTTCAGCATTTTTCAGCAAGTAAAAAATGGACTTAAAAAATTTAAAAACTATGTGAATTCTTGTTCAAAAAAAATTTAAAAAATTATAGGCATAAACTTCATCCACTTTTACACATTTCATTATTTTACATCATCTCCAAATTTTAAACATAAATATCATTTTTATGTCATTAAAGTTAAAAATTTTGTGTGTTGTTGACCTTTTCCTTTATAAAAGTGTGACACAGCTTTGTACTTTTACCCTCTATCAAAAAAATAAAAAATGAGTTTTGATAAATACAGATCAAGTTAGAGCAATCTAAAAGAAGTGATGTCTTAATTACAATTACTCTCACTTTAGAGCTTAATAAAGTATGAAATATTGAACAAAAATGAGTGAAACCAATTCCATCCATTAGATATTGAAGATAAAAATATAACGTCAAATGAATTACATCGTTATCAATTTTTAGTAAAAAAGTTATGCTAATCCTAGTGACAGTCACTCTTTAAAAATGTTGATTTTACATAAAAACTACTTTTTGAAGGAGAAAGAAAAATAGAGTCAAATCAATTTTAATTTTCTTTGTTTAAAATATATTTAGAAACTAGAAAGTGATTAGGTGTTTGAATTCCTAATTTTTTTGTGGTAATAGGTGTTCGAAAGTCAAGTTTTTTTTTTCAAAATGATGATCTTAGTGTCAAAGTTGGCCAAAATGTGGGAAACGCTATTGTGGGACCACCCACACACAAATCGTTAATTTCATTATAAATATCACTACTCAAGCCATAACCCTTACACCCCTAAAACTCGTAAAACATATTTGAAATCACTTTTTCAATCTTCGTGCTCAGAGAGATCTCACCAAAACACACATCCCAATATAATAGTTCCATCTTTACCAAACATGTCACCCAATGGATAGAACATTAAAATTTAGTTTACCAAGAACAATCAAACACATTTTGACCAACTCAACCATCATCTTGATAAAGCATATACCTTGGTCATTGTAATTTGAACACATCACCATAAGTTAATTGAGACATTTGAACATGATAGTTTGAACATAAATAATTCATCACAACTTGATTACCAATAACCAAAAGAGGACCTACCATCAGAACACAATCACCTATCACTAAAATAATTTGTATAACCATAAAACATGCTTACTGGTCATCAAAATTAGTCGTGGTCATAACCATGAATTCAACATGATTTTAATAACATAATTATATGATCACACCATTAACTCATCATATATTTGATAAATCAACCAAATCAACCATTGTCATTCACAGACTATTCTAGTAGTTTCCCTTTTATAATTTAATCAATCATATAGTTAATCTCTAAAGACATAATTACCAAGTCTCCCTTAAGAATCACAACCACTAGAACCACTTGCAACACACTATTCATCCTTCTCACATACTTTGGAACACACTAAGAACACTAGGTCAATACTCGACATCAACGTCAACATAATAAATAATCTTCTCAATAGAAAATCTATACTATCATGTTGCTTACCATAACTACATAAGTTAGGCCAACAATCTCCCTCTTTGCCATTGGTGGGAACACAAAATAACCTTCTCTTCTTCTATTCTTACATGGAATCTTCATCTTTAATTCTTTATGTATCACTTTATATCTCATATATTTTCTCATGACATCTCAGTACATCTCTCCCCCTTTGACAACAATTCCAAAGACACCATACCATAGATCACTACTTCACCTTTAGGATCTATATCAACGAATACTTTCCCTGAGGAGTAGCCCATTATTACATCAATCCAACAAATATTTCCAATAGAAAATTTTAGATGTATTCAACAACATCACTTTATTTCTTCTTAGGTAGGGGAATTACCCCTAACTTGTCTCTTAGATATACACATATCCTTTGGTCATGGCTTAGTAAAAATGTCTGCAACTTGCTCCTTAGCTGGCACATACTACAACTGCACCTTTTTTTCTTGAACCTATTCTCTAAGAAAATGGTACTTAATGATAATATACTTGGTTTTATAGTGCATTAAAGGATTCTTATAAATGTTTATAGCACTAGTATTATCACAATAGACAACCACCAGTTTAGTTGTACCTTTTCCTTAATACCTGCCAATAACTACTTCATCCAAACAGCTTGAGTAAAATTAATAACTCCAACAATATATATTTCTTGTATAGTAGACTGAGAAATACATTTCTTCTTTTTTATTGTTCATGACAAAAATCTCTCTCCAAGAAAGAAAGTTCCTCCACCTGTGCTCTTCCTACCATCCACATTCCTTGACCAGTCTACATCAGTAAACACACTCAAAGTAAAACATCCTTTGTGATCATACCAAATACTATTGTCTTTAGTCCCTTTCAAGTATCTAAAGATTATCTTCATGAATGTCGTATAAGATTCCTTTGGATTAGCTTGAATCCTTGCAATTATCCCAATTTCATGTGCTATATCAGGCCTACTATGACCAAAATGCTACAATTTATCAGTTATGGATATGTTAGGGATTTTTCTTGTGGGTCAAACTTGGCAAGGAAATTGGCTTGATTCTCAGTAAATAGGTTTCCAAGTTTGCAAGAAAATCTTAATTAATGAGGATTGGTTAAGATCATCCTTCTGCTTTGAGCTCCATAGGACTTAGGTGAGTATTTCTTAAAATAGGCCACTATCTTTCAAGTAGACTATGGATTGGTGGATTAGGTCTTCATTGTCATGCTATTGAGTTTATTAGAGGTACTTTTATGGAAGATAACCCTGAAGATAGCTGAGGAAAACCTATTGCAGGATATGACTAATGAAACTCCTAGTATGATAACATGAACAATGGCATAAGGGTGATGAGTCCTTATTTTTATGATTAAAACTCAAGGAAGCCTAACCTTTGATTCACTCTTCAAGGAATCAACAACTATGGACTATAAAACATCAAGGACAGTCCTAATTCTTAGGTACATGAACATGAAATGAAATGGTATTGGTAATGATGAATTTGTATTTGATGGTTGAAAGGTGTTTGAATGCCAGAAATCAGATTAGTGCCTAATCCTTCGGGCAAAGAGTCTAACATAAATCAATAGAGGAATTTCTATGAAATACAGTGATATGCCTTACAAACCACATACAATTTGGATAGAATGCCTTACAAACTATCTTCTCAATCTAGGTTTGCTACCATCAAGATCTTCCACAAATGTATTCATTCTTTGAAATTGCACATAAGGATTTAATTCTTTCCCTGAAAGAAACTCACACAACAATTAGATAGTTTCCTTACAACTAGTATGTTCCAAATGCCTTACAAATAGAAAAATACAAGAATAAACACAAAGCAAAGAGACAATAACAGAACCAAGGTAGAAATTGTATTGTATTTCATGGAAGTGTATCAATACATACGAGTAAACTCTTTACTCAAAATCATAGGATCAACAATCTCCTCTGTGAAATTTGTATTATCAACATTCAACCATCAAGAGTATGGAACTAGAGAATAGAATCCCTTGGATTGCCAAAGACTAGAACTAGGAACCAAAAGATGGGAAAACCAGAAAGCCAGGAGACCCAAAAAAATTTTGAACCATTACAAAATTAGAACTCCTACTACTTATACCACTAGCTATCTTGGGATCCTTAGAGAAATCAGGATGCAACAAGCTTCAGATAGCTAGGGTTAAGGTTTCACCCACTAAACCAACCAATATCAATCAACAATTAATTCCAGGGGAGAAACCCAAGCAACCTGGACAACCAGACCCAAAATTGATCTTCATCAATGAAAATCTTTTGATTTCTACTGAAGATCAAACAAAATCCATGCCTTTTCAGTCTATTTGTATACCTACAACATGCCTTGAGCTTTACCTATGCCCATTTTATGATGATATAGGGATCTACAATCAATCATCATACCATCTGGACCACCTTGCAGCAGTCGGCACAACAACTTCATCAAATCCTGCCACTAAAACCATAAATTTTGGTCCTTTCTATTGCTAAAAACCCTCAAAAAATTTGAATTTGAAATCAAACGGTCATTTCCAAATGCCAGCAAAAAATCGGTTGTCAAAATTTGAATCTTGATCAACTTTAAGTCCTGACCATCTGATCTCTCCTTTTCGCGGTCTATATGATTTTAACTTTAATAGGAATCCTGGTTTACATTTAGCAACCACGCGACAAAGCTTTTCCTTATTCATGGAATGTTTCATCTCACCGCCAGTTAACTTAGCTAGTACATGAACATAGTGTTCACCAAATCGCCAATTGATTTGGACAATCACTAATTCTTCCTACGAATGACCGAAAGCTTTTAAAAATTGTCAGGCCACCAACCCTTTTATCAGGACCGCTAGACTCCTAGACCCCACCTAGGCTCACTTTATGCCATCTGTCACCACCTCATTCATCATTGCTGCCCAGTCACCACTGACAAAGGACCTACCACAAAGTTTCCCCTTTTAATGAAGATCAATGACTGTTGTTATACCACATTCTTAACTATGGTGCATCTTACCCCAGTGGTATAGCAACAACCACAACATCCTGTAGCGTATTAACTCCCATAAGACTGGTGGACCCACTTTTTATAAGCTTTAGATTGGACGGTGGTCTTATAATCTCATAGTCTTGAGCGTATTAACTCCCATAAGACTGGTGGACCCACTTTTTATAAGCTTTAGATTGGACGGTGGTCTTATAATCTCATAGTCTTGACAGATCCCTTAAGATCTTAGGCTGACCGCCCGATCATCCATAATGGCATCCCTTAGAATCTTTCGGGCCCACTAACATAATCCTTATCATCCTCCAACTCAGTGAATAAGAACACAATACCTCAACAATGGATCATCAGACAGTCCTACCATTTCTAGCAAAACTTTAGCCTTTAGTCAATATTTGGTGAATCGGCGATTGAAGACTTTCACTAGGTCGCGGAAAACTTTATGTTACCGCTAGGAAATTTAGCGATTCCATGAACATTATTTTCCAAATTTCCAAGTCATTAGACATTTCACCAAAATATCACACGAACTAGTGAACAAAGAAGATGTTTGTCAGAACTGCCAAAAAGAATGACAAACCTACTAAGCCCGCATCAAGAAGATCGACGACCATCTCATCTTCACATAGACCACCAAGATTCCATTAGATTACACACCTACCATTGATCTAGAATCTCCTCCCTGCTTTGACAACCCTCTGACAGGATATGAAATCAATGGCCAGTGCAAGATCTGAAACCTCTAATAAATCCTATAAGAACTTACGTTGTTCATCGATTCTCTGACAAGGTCAGGACCCTCTGACATGTCAAAAACTAGGTCCCACTAACAGCATATCTAGTCATTCACTCATGGACCAATCACAGCTTACCATTTGTACTTATGTGTCACTTCAGACCCATAGTTTGTCTACCATCACATCAGACAGCCATCTTTAAAGTGTTATGTTAAAACCCATGCATCTTTCATCAGTGGTATAGTGATGATCATTGATTTTGCTCACTCGTAACAAGTCAACAAAGAAGGAAGACAAGGCCCGTTGGGATAGATGGCACACGGTCACAAATTCGAATGTTAGAGACCTCTGACACCAAACAGTCTTGCGAATTAATGAAAACCACATATTTTAAACAGGTGAAACCTTGGAAATATTAAAGTGGCAGACTAAGGAAAAATAAAGGCGTAGGACTTTAGGAAATATTAAGGCCACCAGGGGTAGAAACTTAGGAAAAATTAATAGCCAACCTCACAAGGTGATAAAATATCAGAGCACATGTGCTAAAAGGATATTAAGTGGCCTAGAAAAGGTTACTTGAAAATAGAATAGGGCCAGGGTAAGTTAGGGCTTTTGAACACAATGGCTAGATTTTTTAATTTCAAACAAGGGTTTTAGCTAGAAAATAGGGAAAAATAATTGCAGAGACCGGAAGAAAAATGGTAGGGCCATGAAATTTTGTAGGTGTCAACAGTGGCTCTATCTGAGGATGTTGAAACACAAGTTTTAACAAGGACCATAGGACTCTGGGACATAGACTAAAAACCACACTGACCTAAAACAGGGAAAGAAAAAGACAACCTGAAAGGAAACCAAACTATACAGAAATTTACAGAGTATTTACACATGCATGATAATCAAAAACTTAACTAAAGAAGGGCTTCAAGAATTGCCCATGCACTAGAAATTCAAAGACTTCACCATCCATGTTCTTCAGCAAGTAGGAATCCTTCCCAAAACTATCATGAATCACAAAAGGACCAAGCCACAGTGATTCAAATTTCTTATGCTTCATTTTATCTTCTACCCTCACATTCCATTGAAGTACCAAATCATCAACCTTGAATTTTATGGTAGTTGCTCTTTTTTCAAATAAGTACTTCATCTTCTATTGCAAATTGATATTATTCTTTTGACCCTCTTTTCTCTATTCATCTAACTTAGTCAGCTGCATAATTCTATTCTACATTGGCTCTGTGACATCCAACTCCTCATCCTGAATAAACTGATAAACTAGAATTAGATTGTTTATAGGTAGCCTTGATTGCAAACCATACACAAGCTCAAAGGTAGACTTCCTAGTGGCTCTTTTCACTATAATCCTATTTTCCCATAAAGCCAATCTCAGCTTGACATGACAAGCTCTCTTATTCTTTTCAAGTGTCTTCTTCAAGATTGTCAGGATGCTTTTACTACTAGACTCAACCTGTCTATTTTTTTGAGGATGATAAGGAGATGAATAGGAAGTCATGATTCCATTATCATTGCAAAACTCCTTAAACTCATCTAATCTAAAACACATTGCATTATCTGTAATCAACTTCATAGGAACACCAAACCTGGTCAAAATACTGTCAAGTAAGAAATCAATCACCACTTTACTTGTTTCCCTCCTTGTAGGGATAGCCTCTATCCATTTTGTGAAATATTCAATTGCAACAAGTATATAACTATGTCCTCCACTAGATTTCTCAACAAACTCACCTATGAAATCCAAGCCCCACATGGCAAATGGTGCTTTAGCAACTATTGGGTTTAATGACAGCGCTCCTGAGTACTTTAATTTTGAAGCAAACCTCTGACAAGCTCCACATTTCCTAACATATTGGAATGAATCCTTAAAAAATGTCAACCAAAAATAACCTACCCTTAAAACCTTGTGAGTAGTAGTCCTTGCAGAAAAATGACCTCCACAAACACCTACATGCATTTCATTTAAGAGCTTCTCTACCTGATATCTGTCAAGACAGAACAACAAGACTCCATCTCTATTATTCCAATACAATTCTCCTTGTATCAATGTATATTTCTAAGCTTGCAATTTCAAAGACCTCTTCTGGTTATCTATCATTTGGCCCGGGCATCTAGCATTCTTTATGAAATAGACAATATCAACATATTCTTGTTGCAATTCAATACTTGTGATTGTCATATCTAGAGTTACTTCATTATTTACTTGAACTAAGTCCATATTTTCTTTAGTTATCAATTTTTCTAGACCTTGTCCTCTTACCAAATTAGTGATATGGATTTCTAAATTGAATTCTTGAATTCTATTAATCCACTTGCATCTCTTACCAGTGACTTCAGATTGAGTAAGAACATCCTTTACTGCGGAATGTGGGACATATGCAACAACCTTTGCACACACCATATAAGGCCTGAAAGATTTGACTACTTTTACCAATGCATATGCCTGCTTCTCCATCATCTCATAATTCAACTCATCATCCTACAAGGATTTTCTAAAAAATGCAATTGGATGTTCAAACCCCTCATTGTCCTTTTGCAATAAAACAACAACAATGGTGTGAAATGATGCAAAAGAAAATAATGAAAAAGGCTTGGTATAGTCAGGAGACCTAAGCACAAGTTCTTGTTGCACCACATCCTTAATTTTCTCAAATGTAGCCTGAGCCTCTGTAGTACATTGAAGCTTCACACCCCTTTTTAACAACCTTACTATAGGCTTGACAATTTCAGGAAAATTTGCAATGAATCTCCTAACAAAATTAATCTTCCCTAGAAAGGACTCCACTCCTTTGAGATTTTTTTGTGCACATACCTTCCTGATTGCTTCAACGCTCTCTGGATCAATTCTTATTCCATCTTTTGATACAATGTGTCCTAGAAGCTTTCCCTCTTTGACTACAAAGTTACATTTTTTAGGGTTCAGGGACACACCATACTCCAGAGCCTTGACAAAAATCTTTTCTAGGTGCAAAAAATGATCATGAGCCTTCTTGGAATAAGTAGTTAGGTCATCCTGATACACAACCATAAACAAGTTTATGTACTCTTTGAAAGCAACATCCATGGCTCTTTGGAAAGTTGTTCCAGCATTTCTAAGACCAAATGGCATTCTGACATACACATAAGTTCCCCAAGGTGTTGTGAATGTAGTTTTGAATTTTTTATACTCCTTTACCAACACCTAGTTATATCCAAAAAAACTACCCATCATAGACAATAACTCACAACTAGTGACCTTGTGCAACATTGCCTCCATATAAGGTAGTGAATAGTTATCTTTCAATGATGCAACATTCAGATTCCTAAAGTCCACACACAATCTAATGTCACCATTGTTCTTTCTAACTGGGACTAAATTAGACACCCAAGTTGAATGTCTTATAGGTTGAATTATTCCTGCATCACTCAACTTGACTAGCTCCTGCTGCATCTTAGGAGCCAACAATGGGTTAATGGGCCTTTTCTTTTGTTTGAATGGTTTAACATCTTGATTTAATGGGATTTCATTTTGGGAAAGGTCCTCTCTGTAGGCTTTTAGGTCATCATAAGACCATGCAAACACATGCTTGTACCTCCTTAACAACTTTATCAAATTATCTTTCAATTGAGGGGTTAATCCTTTTCCAATATATACCATTTGAGGAGCACCGTGTGACCCCAAATTCACTTCCTCCAGATCTTCTACATTAGCATTACTTATTTTTGACATATGATCATTTTGACTACTATACAATGCTTTTAACTCAATTAAGCCTTTAGGAATACTATTTGAATTCAACTAGATCACCTCACTTCCCATGATCATGTCATTACCTTCAATTTCCTCAACCAAAGTGTTGCAGTCTATAGGTTGATCCTCATATATATCAAGACAATGAATAAATCTCAGGATATCATGATCATCCTCAAAAACCTACCAATTGTAAATGTTGTTTGCAACAACTCATCTACTTTTCATTTCAAGAATTGATACTCCAAAGAAAGTTGAATCATCCCTTTTTAGAGCAACATTGGCCAAAAAATCAGCCATTATGTTATTTGATCTTTGTACCCAACATATATTGAAAGCATCAAACATTTCAATTTGATCCCATATAACATGTTTATACAATTTCAATCTATCATTCTTGACAACATATTTAGATTGGACTTGTGCCACCACAAGCTCAGAGTCACCGAAAACCTCTAAACATTTTATCCCATGTTTGATAGCAATATTCAATCCCAAAAACAATGCTTCATATTCAATAGTATTATTTGTGCATTGAAAATTCAATGAGAATGAATACTTAAAAGTAGTACCTGATGGAGATATGAATAAGACCCCAGCTCTTGAGCCTTCTTTTGAGCATGCTCCATCAAAATACATTTGCCACAATCCATCTTATTGTTCCTTTGATTTTTCAACTAGTGGATCTATCTCTTCCACTGGTGGGACAGTTTCTTCTAGCTTGAAATTCTCCATGTTAACATCCACACAACAATTTAAAAGATCATCATTTATTTCAATCATATGTGGAGTTCTACCATCTCTGGATACTTTCGCATTGTCACCATCAATCTTGAAAGTTGCAAAGGACAGATCACACTGGATACTACCTCCCATCTGAGCACTCCACTTCCTTGACAACAACATCCCATAATGAGGGGGAATATCTACCACCAAAACACTCATTGTTAGCAACTTGTCAGGGAAAGATGTCAACCTATAAGGAAGTGCTTTCATAGTACCAATAATAGGGACCTCTCTTGAATCCATAGCCTGACTTCTACCATGAGGTGTATCTACTTTCAAACCCAAGGAACTAATTATTTCTACATGCATAACAGTATTAGAGGCTCCAGAATCAATCATACAATTTCTTAAAAACTTTCCATTCACTATTAAGGACAAAAAGAAAGGATCAACTATTCCTGACACATCATTTGTAGCATTAGTGTCCAAATAAATCTAAGGGATCTCAGAGATGATCTCGCTAGATTGGTTCTCAATTGAATCACTTGCTGCGGTATCCATTCCATCAACTTTGGTGGAACTTTGGGTATCAGAAGAGAAGGCTCCTTTTACCCAACTCAAAGACTTAACTTTATGCTCCTCTATCCTCATCATTTCTAATAAAGGGACCTTTACAGTGATTTTTGACAACAATTTGCCCATGTCAATGGGAACATACTTGGGGTCAACTACATCTTGCCCAATGGCAGTGACCTCTTTATCTTCTTCATGTGTAACCACATTGGTACTATCTTTTCTCTGACCCCTTTCTTTCTCTTTCAAAGGAGAAATAGTACCTTCAAGAGGTTTAGCTTTCACCTTGTAAGCCACAATTGGCTTTGTGAAGTTGACATTTTTCTTCAACTTGGTTTTGTTAGCAGTGTGAATAACTTTTTGCTTATTTTGGGCTTGTTTTTATCCCTTTCTATTTTCTTGATGAAAATTCCAACAGGCCTGCCACTCAAACAACCTACCACCCTATTTCTCAAATTATAGTTACTTTTAACTTGAGACACCATGTCTGCTATGATTTGTGCAATTTCTTCATTAGAAGGTCTTCTCAACATCACTGACTCATCACTTCTTAGAGTATTGCACTGAGCTACATCAAGGTGATTATCTTCTTTATCAGAAAACACTTGCTGATGGTAAACCTCATTTCTAATTTGGGAACTATTGGCATCTTGGTTTTCATCTTCATCTACAAAGTCTAACTCATCATACATGTATGAAGAAGTCATACCACACCCTTGATCATCATAAATATCATCATTGTTGTTGCCTTAATCTCCATCTGCAGAAACACTTTGAGCAATAGCATAGTAATAGGAATCATGAGGTGATTGGAAAAAAATACACCATGGAAAATCATCATTCATATTCACTATATTTTTGTGCAAAGGGTCAAGGGTCTTGTCATTTGGTTTATCCTTTCTTTCAGGAAGAACTAGCTTCCCATCCTTCCACTGAGTATTATAGGGATAGTTTTGCATTCTTGGCAACTTATTAAAGTTATTGAAAGATGGCCTATCATTTCCTTGCACTCTACTATTTCTTGCTTCACCAGGCTTCAAATCCTTTATTTATTTCAAGATTTATTTCAAACTATCATCATCTTTTGGCTTTGCATCAGGTTTCCCTGGCTCTCTTCTATTTGAGACTAATGGCTAACAATCTTCTCTCCTTCCCAATTTCCCTGATATCCTTCTATTGCTCTCTATATTAATAGCCAATTCATAAGCCTCTACAAGATTCCTAGGGTTCTTATCTCTCAAAAGATATCTCATCTTTGAATCAAAAGTATTTAGGTATGTGACAAGACACACCCTGTCATCCAATCTAATGACTTGTAATAACTTATGCGTAGCTTTCTGAAATCTAACATTGAATTCAACAACACCCTCATTTGATTTTTTCTTGATGTTGTTAAACTCATTAAGCATGAAGCCTTCATTGGTTTTATCACCATACTGTTCCTTGAAAGACAACCTAAACTGATTCCATGAAAATATGCTGGCATGAGGTAAATTTCTAAACCAATCTCTAGCATCTTCAGTCAGAGATTGAACAAAAAGCTTCATGATGACATCATTAGGCTCAATATTGTAGTCATTTATCACATCAATGAAACTTTTCAAATGCTCTTTGCAAGTAACTGCATTGCTTCCAGTGAATTTTGGGAGCTTCTTCCTAATTTCATCAGGGATGGGATTTGGATAACCAGGAATCCTAATAAAAACCAATTGCTTATGCCTCTCATGAATGGGACCTACTTGAGGTGGGCCACCACCTAAATATGTAGATGTTTGAGTATTAGAAACATTAGGAGTCTTAGGCATACCTGAAGTCTTTGCAGTGTTCAACACATTTTCTCCTTGTGCTTGAGAAGTGGAAAGGTTATTAGCATGTCCAAAAGATTGCCTAAGGAAGTCAATCTTTCTCTTCATTTCAGCAGCAGTGGCTTCAAGCTATGCCTTTTCTAACTCTTTGGCCAATAATTCTTGTTTTCTTTTTGCTTCTTCCAAGTCAGTCTCTAATCTTGCTACTTGATCCATGGACTTCTTTACATGATTTGGTTCATTTATTGAAACTCCTATAGCCTTTTGTTTACCTTTGTCCCCAGGATTTCTTGTCTCATAGATCTAATGGACAATAGGCTGATCTTCTACTTGTTCTATCACATGATCCTGATTCATGGCCTCAAGATCCAATAATTGTCTCTTTAATTGCTTAGCTCTAATTATAGCATGTTTGATCTCTTCCTCTTTGTCCTTGTCTCTTTTCTATCTTAAATGGATCTATTCTTGGACTCTCCTCTCCAACTCATAGACCTCTTCAAAAGTTTCTTTTGATTCAGGGAGAGTAGTCTTGGATTCAACATCTCCTACTTGAACCTCATCCTCATATTGGTTCAAGCCCAAATCAACAACCTCCTCATATTTAAAGGTATTTCATTCTTGATTCATTTGAATAGACTGGATTTGTTCCTCTTGCCTAGCATTTTCTCTATGTTTCTGAGCATGAAACATATTTCTATTCCTTCTTCCTCTCTTTGTCTGACTGGGCCTAGAAGTACTTGGGATACCTTCTTCCAATCCATCATCAGGAAGCTTGTTTCTCTGAGACCTAGTACCTCTGTACCTCATCTTGTGAATGATTTTTTGACCACTACTATTGCAAAGATTGTTAGATTCACCACCAAAAATTTGGGAATTGTTCTTTAAAATATAGGCACCAATGGTAACCAGTTGGTTTGTATAGGGTAGGAGTCCTGGCTCAACTAAACCCTACAACTCTAATAAAATATTTTCTACAACTACCCTGCAGAGTTGCTAGTCTATTAGGGATGTTTCTTGTGGGTCCAACTTGCCAATGACATTGGCTTGATTCTCAGTAAACAAGTTTCCAAGTTTGCAAGAAAATCCTAATTAATGAGGATTGGATAAGAACATCCTTCTACTTTGATCTCCATAGGACTCAGGTGGGTATTGCCTAAAATAGGCCACTATCTTTCAAGTAGACTATAGATTGGTGGATTAGGTCTTCATTGTCATGCTATGGAGTTTATTAGAGGTACTTTTATGGAAGATAACCCTGAAGATAGCTGAGAACAACCTATTGCAAGATATGACTAATGAAACTCCTAGTATGATAACATGAACAATGGCATAAGGGTGATGAGTCCTTCTTCTTTTTATGAGTAAAACTCAAGGAAGCCTAGCCTTTGATTCACTCTTCAAGGAATCAACAACTATGGACTATAAAACATTAGGGAGAGTCCTATTTCTTAGGTGCATGAACATGAAATTGAATGGTATTGGTAATGATGAATTTGTATTTGATGACTGAAAGGTGTTTGAATGCCAAAAATTAGATTAGTGCCTAATCCTATGGGCAAAGAGTCTAACATAAATCAATAGAGGAATTTCTATGAAATACAGTGATATGCCTTACAAACCACATACAATTTGGATAGAATGCCTTACAAACTATCTTCTCAATCTAGGTTTGCTACCATCAAGATCTTCCACAGATGTATTCATTCTCTAAAATTGCACATAAGGATTTAATTCTTTCCTTGAAAGAAACTCATGCAAAAATTAGATAGCTACCTTACAAGTAGTATGTTCCAAATGCCTTACAAATAGAGACATACAAGAATAAACACAAAGAAAAGAGATAATAATAGAACCAAGGTAGAAATTGTATTGTATTTCATGGAAGTGTATCAATACATACAAGTAAACTCTTGACTCAAAATCATAGGATCAACAATCTGCTCCACAAAATTTGTATTATCAGCATTCAACCATCAAGAGTATGGAACCAGAGAATAGAATCCCTTGGATTACCAAAGACTGGAACTAGGACCCAAAAAGTTTCAGAACCATTACAAAATCAGAACTCCTACTACTTATACCACTAGCTATCCTGGGATCCTCAGAGAAATTAGGATGCAATAAGCTTCGGATAGCTAGGGTTAGGGTTTCACCCGCTAAACCAACCAATATCAATCAACATTTAATTCTAGGGGAGAAAACCAAGCAATCTGGACAACCAGACCCAAAATTGATCTTCATCAATGAAAATATTTTAATTTGTACCAAAGATCACATAAACACCATGCCTTTTCAGTCTATTTGTACACTTTCCACATGCCTCGAGCTTTACCTATGTCCATTTTATGATGGTACATGCATTTGCAATCAATTGTCAAACCCTCTAGACCACCCTGCAGCAGTCGGCATAATAACTTCATCAAATCTTGCCTCTAAAACCATAAATTCTAGTCCTTTCTATCGCTACAAAGCCTCAAAAAATTTGAATTTGAAATCAAACGGTCATTTCCAAGCACCAGCAAAAAATCGGCGGTCAAAATTTGAATCTCAATCAACTTTAAGTCCTGACCATCTGATCTCTCCTTTTCACAGTCTTTATGATTTTAACTTTAATAGGAATCCTGGTTTACATTTAGCAACCACGCAACAAAGCTTTTCCTTATTCGCTAAATGTTTCATCTCACCACCAGTTAACTTAGCTATTATGTGAACATAGTGTTTTCCAAATTGCTAATTGATTTGGAGCATCACCAATGCTTCCTGCGAATGAGCAAAACCTTTTAAAAATTATCGGGCCATCAACCCTTTTATCAGGACAGCTAAACTCCTAGACCCCACCTGGGCCCGCTTTATGCCATCTGTCACCACCTCATTCACCATTTCTATCCAATCACCACTAAAAAAAGGAGCTACCGCAAAGTTTCCCCTTTTAGTGAAGATCAATGGCTATCATTATATCACGCACTTAACTATCGTGCATCTTACCCCAGTGGTATAGTGACAACCGCAAGATCCTATAGCATATTAACTCCCCTGAGACCGATAGACCCACTTTTTATAAGCTTTAGATCAGATAATTGTCTTATAATCTCATAGTCCTGACAGATCCCTTAAGATCTTATGCCGACCACCCGATCATCCATATTGGCATCCCTTAGAATCTTTTGAGCCCACTAACATAATCTTTATCATCCTCCAGCTCAGTGAATAAGAACATGACACCTTAGCGATGAATCATCAAATGGTCCTACCATTTCTGGAAAACATTTACATTTTAGTTAATATTTGGTGAATCAGTGACCAAAGACTTTCCCTGGGTCGCAAAAAACTTTATGTTACCACTAGGAAATTTAGCGATTCCATGAACACTATTCACCAAACCGCCAAGTCATTAGACATTTTGCCAAAATATCATGTGAACCAGTGAACAAAGTAGACATTTGTCAGAACCACCAAAAAGACTAACAAACCTACTGGTCCCACATCAAGAAGATCGATGGCTGTCTCATCTTCACATAGACCACCAAGATTCCATCAGATTACACACCTATCATTGATCTAGAATCTCCTCCCTAGTCTGACAACCCTCTAATAGGATATCAAATCAATGGCTGGTGCAAGATCTAAAACTTCTGACAAACCCTATAAGAACTTACACCATTCGTCGATTCTTTGACAAAGTCAGGACCCTCTGACACACCGAAAACTAGGTCCCACTAACAGCATATCCAGTCATTCACCTGTGGACCAATCACAGCTTACCATTTGTACTTACGTGTCACTTCAGACCCATAATTTGTCTATCATCACATCGGATGGCCATTTTTAAAGCATTTTGTTAAAACTGGCACATCTTTCATCAGCGGTATAGTGACGATCGTTGATTTTTCTCACTCATTAACAAGTCAACAGAGAAGGAAGACAGGGCCCGCCGGGACAGATGGCACACAGTCATGAATTTGCATGTCAGAGACCTCTGAGACCAAACAGTCTTATGAATTAATGAAAACCACATATTTTAAAGGGGTGAAACCTTGGAAATATTAAAGCGGCAGAGTAAGGAAAAATAAAATCGGAGGACTTTAGGAAATATTAAGGTCGTCGGGGGTAGAAACTTAGGAAAAATTAACAGCCGACCCCGCAAGGTGATAAAATATTAGAGCACCTGCGCTAAAAGGATTTTAAGTTTCCTAGAAAAGGTAACTTGAAAATAGAATAGGGCCAGGGTAAGTTAGGGCTTTTGAACACAACGACTAGATTTTTGAATTTCAAACAAGGGTTTTAGCTAGAAAAAAGGGAAAAACAACTGCAGAGATCGGAAGAAAAATGGTAGGGCGATGAAATTTTGTAGGTTCCAATAGGATCTGTATAAAGTTGTATTCACCTCTTTAGAATCATCTTCCATGGATAGATTAAAACTGATCACCATTGGAGTAGCAACCAGCATGGAATCTTTTAACCCAAAAGTCTTCAACACTTTCCTCACATACATTGTCTGGCTAATGTAGATTCCATCCTTGAGATAAGACATGTGCAATCAAAAAAATAATTTGATCTATCCAAACATTGACATCTAAAATCATGTCCTCATTTCTTCTACAAACGTAATGCTCATCTCATCATTTCCACTAAAAGTAATGTCGTCTGAAAAGACTTCAATAATAAGAAATTGGTCATCCTTCTCAATCTTTAGGTAAACAATGTTATCCTCAATTGTCCTAATGAAACTGATCTTGATAATATATGAATGGATTCTCATTTACCATTCCCTTGGTACCTACTTCACTCCATAAAGTTCCTTCTGCAACCTGCACACCAAGTCATCATCTTTTGATAGTGCAAAGTCATCAAGTTGTTCTATGTAAACTTCCTCTTCTAGAATTCCATTCAAGAATGTAGATTCGACGTCCAATTGAAAAATTCAAAAAAAATTATAAGAAACATATGCTAGAAAAATCTTCACTTGTTCAAGTCTATCGACTGGTGCAAAAGTCTCTCCATCGTCCAAGCCTTCTTATTGTGCATATGCCTTAACCACAAGTCTTTCCTTATTTTTGAATACTTCACCATCCTCATTGAGTTTACTTTTAAAAACCCATTTAGTTCCTATCACATTCTTATCAATAGGTTTGGGAACTGGTACCCAAGTATTTTTCTTCTTTATTTGATCTAATTCTTCTTCCATGGCTTTAACCCATTCTTCATTCTTTAATACATCTTCTACAGATTTAGGTTCATGTTAAAAAATTAGATAGATACTTTCTCTGAATTTTTTTCTAGTCTAGACACCATCATTCTTATCTCTAGTAATCTGATCAGTAGAAGGATTCAACTTTATATACCTTGGTATCACCATTTTATCTCTAGGAGCCTCTTCTATGAATTGAGCTGGTTCATCCTCATTGTTATGATTTTCAACATCTTTCTCCATTGGTTGAATATATGAAATCCCTTAATCATATCTTGATTTATTATTACTAGAACCATCATTTTGTTCTGAGGTTTCATCAATCTTCACATTTTCACTTTCAGTCATCTTGTTGATTCTCTTGTTTAGACACTTATAAGATTTTCTTTTAGTAGAACATCCTATGAATATTACTTTATCACTCTTAGGATCAAATATTCATATATATTTATCTCTATTTATATATCATCTTCTCCTAGAAACTTTGAAGTAATTCATAATAGGTGTATGACCATGTCATAACTCATAAGGAGTCTCATTTGTGCCCTTCTTCACCTGTACCCAATTCGATCTATAAACTTAATTTCTCATATCTTCTCTCCAAAACATATAAGGAAGATCTCTTTGACTCGTCATACTTCTTATAGAATCAATAATATAGATCTATTCCTTCTCTCTGCAATCCCATTTTTCTTAGGAGTTCTAGGTACTGATATTTTCCTCTTAACTCCATGTTCTTCACAAAAGTTAGTGAATTCAAAATATGTAAACTAACCACCTATGTCAAATATCTAGAACATCAGAATCTTACCCATTTCCTTTTCAACTCATTGTTTGCATACTTAAAAAAAATAGAGTGCATTTGATTTGTCTTTTAGAAAAGTAACCCACATCATCCTAGAGTAATCATCAACAAAAATCATAAAGTACTTATTTCCAAAATAGCTTATTTTTCTCATAAGACAACATAAAATAGTATGAACTAAATCCAAAAAACTTTTAGGTGAAAATGATTTACTAAAAAGAATAGAATTAGTTAACTTTCTTGACTGACATTCCTTTCACATGACATTGTATGGTTACACTATTTGTAGAAAAGCTCTAACAATATTAATCTTAGACAGTTTGAACAACCTACCAAAGTGAACATGACAAAATATACTATGCGACAACCACCTATCATCAACGTTTGAAATCAGACAACTCTTTACTGTAGTATTAAGATAGAATAAGTTACCTTTAGTCTGGATACCAGTAGCAATCGGATCACCAGATATCCCAAGTATCCTATATACACATCCTACAAACTCTACAAGATAAAAAGTTTTATTCAAATTTTCTACAATCAATAAATTATACCCTAGGCCTTCTACCTAGTAAACATTATCACAATTTGTTTTTTTTCTTTAGTGCAATAGATCATATTTCTTTTACCAAGAAAGGAGAATTATTACCAAACCTTACCGCTCCACCATCACATTTATTCAAATTAGTAAACTTACTACTTTCACTAGGCATATCATGTGTACATCCACTTTCTATTACGCACTCTTCACCATGTAAAAGCACAAAGTTGAGTCACGTTTTAGGCTAACTTATTAGCATAGATGAATTTGACTACTTCTAACTAAATTTATTTTTTGTCAAACATATGGTCTAGCTAGATTCATTCTAGCTAAGTTAGATAAGTGCTTCAACTTTTCCAATTGGAAATATCTATTAAATGCATGTTTTATACCAATTACTAAAGAAAAAAAATATTTCAGAAAAATGATGTTTCAATAACTCCTCTTTTTAATGATATTTTTTACAAATATAAAAATACCCTTTTTAGAGGATAGAGTCAAGATTATCATCATATAATTTTTATAGTATTTTAATTAGATCTAATATATTATAATTTTAAAATACTTCAAGTAGGTATTTTAACATTCGAGAACAAGGTTCTTCAAAATTAGAAAAAAATAGTAAAGCTTATCAAAAAAATTTAAATTTTATATTTAACACTAGAGGAGATATTTCTCTTCAAGAATGTGTAATTTTTTTTCTAAATGGTGTACCCTTGATAGGGGATATTTGGTGGGAGGTAAAAACTATTGATTTTAGGTATGTTTGAGTTTGAGTGGTTACAATGGAGAAAATATACATTGAAAACTAAATTTTCTTCCTTTCTACACTAGCTATACATTTCATCTATAACATATTTTGAAATCAAAGTGAAACAAGATTATTTGCATATACTTTTTTGGTGGGCACAAGACCCTTGTTGTTCATCATTTTTCAGCAAGTAAAAAATGGACTTCAAAATTTAAAAAACTATGTGAATTCTTGTTCAATTTTTTTAAAAAAAATTATACGCATAAACTTCATCCACTTTTACAAATTTCATTGGTTTACATCAACTCCAAATTCTAAACATAAATGTCATTTTTATGTCATTAAAGCTAAAAAGTTTATTTCTTGTTGACCTTTTCCTTTATAAAAGTGTGACACAACTTTGTATTTTTACCCCACTGTGATCCATGCTATAAATGTAGGATTTTTTTACCATCAATAAGGGGATATTCATTAAAAACAATAAAAGTAAATACATCTTCGTTAGCCTCAGATTCCTCATTGGTACCCAATTCATCAACAACAAGAAAATAAGTTTTCTTTCTCTTAACCTTGAATTACATAGGATTTTTCTTCTTATCACCATCAAGCCACGTGGAAAAAATGTGTCCGATCTTGTTACATGAGAATAATTTAAAAGGTAACTTATCCTTGAACTTACCAGTTCCTCTAGGTAACCTCCTAGTAAGAAATGATTCCAACTCATCATGTTTATTTTCCTTAGACAAGATAGAATCATAACCAACAGAGTAATTTGAAATAGAAGAAGATTCATGACTAAATTCCTTTTTCTTTCTTTTTAGGAACATGAGACTTAGATGCCCTCAATGTAGGCAAAAGAGACCACCACACACTAACTTTAACTTCTCCCACACATCGTAGGAGGTTTCAATATCTTGGATATCAACAAGTTTTGTGTCAGATAATGTACTTGCAATGGCTTCCATAGTTGTCATATTATCTTGTTGTTCCCTTAGCTAATCTATATTGGGAGTTCCTACTAGTGTAACATACTTAGTAACAACATGATTCCAATACCGGTTACCCATAGCCTTTAGATAAAGCCTCATTCTACCACTCCACGTCGAGTAGTTCTCCCCTATGAAATTAGGACCTTCCTTCCTTGCCATTCTTGGATTTTGACCTCAAGCTTTTAAGCTTCACCACAAAGAGGACCCATGCTCTGATATCAATTGTTAGTCCTAAGGATCCAAGATCACTAAGGGGGTCATTGAATCATTAATCAATGATATATGAATATTTTTACTCCTTTAACACAAAGATAACATCCATAGGTTCATCAATTGATAATAAAATGAAACTTATAAAAACAAACACAACCAACACAATGCATACTATACATAACACAAATATTTTTATTGTGGAAAGTCAGATGGGTGAAAATGACATGTGAGATGATAATCACAAACTTTGTACTCTTTTGAAGTATGCCCTGTTAGGAACTTAGCGATGTTCGGAGTGTACAATGACACTGTTAAGTACCACCCAATTTTGGGACTTACCTCTAGCCCTATTAGGAGCTTTACCCTGTCAGAAGTAACTCTTTTAGGATATTTAAAACTCAATTTAATGAGTCATTTTGTTAATATATTTACAAATATTATCTATTAGGACCTATCCGGTTAAGGGATTTACAAATAAGAAAACCTATATGGTCTTGTGATCTATAAATAAAAACTCCTTTTCTTGATCAGATCCTCTGTAGCACATACATTATCTCCTCAGAAGACTCTAGAATACCTTTTATTGATTGGACTATCACAATCACTATTTGCAGACCCAAATCTTTGATTTCATGATATAAATATTGTTGGAAAGTTGACTATACTATTGTATGTGACTTAATATAGTGTTTTCATTATGGCAACAAAGTCATATAGTGTTTTGGAGTCAGCACACATCATCAGAAGATCAAAAATTGACTAACTACAGAAGACTAGATGGTTAGCAGAGCACTAGTAGTTCAAACCACTAGCGCACATGCATATGATCGAGTTATGGTATGCACCCTAGAAGATAAGATGGTGAGAGTATATTCATGCTTATTCTAAGAGCACATGATCAAAATATTTAGTATTAGAAAGATATAGACAGTTGAAGTTACACAAACAATCAATACCAAAATACAACAATGTATGTAGCTGACCATTGGTAATTTGATTAGCGACTATAATGTTGTTTTGTAAAGGCTATGCACCCATTTTAATTAGGTTTTAGACATGTAATTAACTTTTTTCTCAAACATTCTTGAGACAATTCACCTATAAGTGTTTTATGTAATCAGTTATAGGCCAACCTAGTTAATTGTTTTGGTAGCACATATAAATATTAGATGCACTCTTTGTAATAAGTATGGAAGTTGATATAGAGTTAAGATAAGCCGAGCATAAGTGTGTGAAGATTTTTTAATATGTATTAAATCTTTGCAAGCAGTCAAAGCATCAATGCATCAAAGGAAGTGATCTGACAAGCACTGTCATAGTAGTAGTTCATCCAGTAGATATAGTCTATATCTAAGATCAGAAGGTTGTAGCCTTCACCACTTGAAAAGTGAGCTCTAGGAGAGTGTGTCCCCACCCCAAATAGGGTTAATTGTAAAAGACTCCTACATTGGTCTAACCCTTGACAAGGTCACTGTACTAAATGCATTGGAAAGACAACTCCTAATAGGGTTAAGGATCTTCTAACAAGGATCATAAAAAACTAGTATAGATTATTAGTGGGTGTCAATTCCCAGTAGGGTTTTTACCTATTTGGGTTTCCCCGTAACCATATTGGTGTTATGTGTTGAGTTCATGTTTCTTGTTTATGTTAATGTTCATTTTAGTACATAAGCATTCAAGTTGAGTTTCAGGAGTAAAATTTAAAAGTTAAAATATAGTGAACACTAATTCACCCCCCTTCTCAGTGTTCCCATTCCTAAGAATTGGTATCAGAGCTCTAGTCCTTAGAAAAAAAGTTTGACCACTTGAGGAGATAATGGAAAAGATAGAAATGAAACATCTGAAAAGAAATCTTGAAGCTACTCTTGAAGACCTGGACAGATCTGAAAAAGAAATTGAAGAACTAAAAGAAAAATTTAGTTTGTCATCAAAAGACTAAGAAAAGATTTAAAAGAATGTTCTACCAGTGATTTAGGGGTCATGATAAAAAGATAAATGAAGATAAAAAATATCTAAAAGATCATATTAAAGAATTGGATGATAAGATAACTAACAATCAGGAAGTCTATGATGAATAGATCAAAGGGAACCTTCAACTGAATGAAGAATTGAGGAAAGAAAACATGGAAATCTTGGATCTAAGAAATAGAAAAGAAACTTTGGAATTTGAGTTAAAAGAAGCAAAGAATCACATTGACAAATTACACACAAGCAAGGATCTGATATAATCTCCATTATATGCTTAGAAGCTTAAAGGAGATACCAGCGGGATTGGATTTAATGCAGGACAAAATCATATTGATGACATGCGAGCAAGGATGAAAGCACTAGAAGACACCACAGATGCTAAGGAGACTGGAAGTCATACTAAAGATAATGTTGAAGCATCCAAAGATGAGTGCAAGAGAGTAGACAAAACTTTTTATGCATGTAACAAGCATAGACATATAGCAAGGAACTATAAAGAGGTAAGACCTTTCAATGGTTAATGTTATTCATGTAATAAATTTGTTCATAGAGCTATGCATTGTAAGACAACTCAGAAGAACAAGACTCATCATAATCAGAGAAACCAAAATTAGCCAAATGTAAGAAGTTCTTAGAATGTTACATGTCAAATATGTAACTATAATGGTCACTTAGCTAAACAATGTAAAATGGTAACTCATGTCAATGCACCGAGGAATATAAGGCCTCTAGTTATTTGTCACTCTTGTAACAAGGTAGGTCACATCTCAAAGTTTTGTAGATCAAGAATGCAAGGTCAGGAAAGCCCTAAAAAGAAAGAAAATTCAATATGGGATACTGAAGGAGAAGTCAAGTTTGTGAAAGCTTCAAAAGATGTGAGCATGATTTGGTCAGAGGAAAAGAAGGATAAGGTTGATGAGCATTTATTGGATGCATCCATAGTGGACACACCCTCTACATCTAGATGAATGGCCCTTAGGGTCATATGGGGAGCTAATTTAGCTCTAGACCACTACATGATTGGTATACACACCCTTAGAGTATGCACCTTTAGATTTAACCTTTTGGAGACTAGAAGAAACTATGTGCAAGAGCGCACTAGCTGATTGATAGTAGAATGAAAGTTGGAGATTTTCAATGAAAGTCTCATTTATGTGGCAAGCAACAATGGCATAATTTTCACTTTAAAGTACACAGAAGCTTGTAGATCACTCATTGTATTTGAGTTTAGAGTGATTGAAAAGTACATAATCCCTAGCAGTTGATTGTGATGGATTGTAGATTGATTCACTAGTGAAGCAGTGTGTTTGATCAGTTGCAAAAGCCCTATTCCATCACGCCAATTTACAAGCTCTTGGAAACTATTAGGAAAGTGATATACAATTAGATGCTACTCCTATTGTATTTGATATTGCGGAGAAGAAAAGATATGTATTTCAAAGGCACTTGTACAAATCTATGTTGGATGACCTAGAAGGGGTATTATCACGCACTCCTATGGGTGTTATGCATGTCAAAGACATCTGTGCATATATATATTGTAAGAAGGAGCTAGTAGGTCTTGATAGAATTAGAGCACACATTAAGACCATGATGAAAGTAAACAAAACCTTCCTAGATGAGTATGCATAGTTAAAAGACCACCCTATAATTGAATATGCTATAGCATATGAGTTCTATGAGTCCAAATGGATAAAGATTCCACTTAGCAGGATTCATGATGACCTATTTTGGATAGGTGAAGTGCCAGTTAGAATTAAAAGAGACCTAAGTCATGAGATGACAGGTCTCTCTAAGAAAGGCATTATTCTTCTAGCGAGCAAGGATGTGAGAAAACTTGTTGAGCAAACATGAAAATCAAGAAATGATAGGTGTGGAATGACTATAGAGACTATAGAAGAAAAAGACATCAAATTGATGTCTATGATACTAGGGTATAGGTTTCAACACACCAGTACAGTGAATAGTCTATTAGTAGCCACAATTCTTGTAACAATAAGATTTGTGAAAGAGAATGGAGAGTTTAATCCATGTGAGATCCTGCATGCACAATTGATAGACAAAATTAAAGCCATTAAACATGATAAGACCAAAATATTCAAGTTTGGGTCTTTGATTATGTAAATGTACTTCCACATTCCTAGAAAAGTGTTAGATTTGTATTTAGACAAGACTTTTCCTACTATGCCATAGATATCCTTCAAGGCATCTACTGAGATTACACTTAAGGTTTATATGGTGTTAGAATTAAAGACATTCAAGGTAAGAATATAGATGAGGTACAAGATACGTGAGAAAATAGTTAAAAAATACAAGGACATCATTTGATTTATGGTGGAGATTGATACATGTATGGAAATAGTTGAACCAAGGACAAAGTGGATTCATCCACTTGGATATAAGGTTGAGGAGCCAATCCTAGAGGCATATGCTCAAGTGTTATTATCAGCACCTAAGGACCCTGATGAGCCAAGATGGGGGACTTATGAAGAGAAACCAAGAGAAGTTGATGTAGTTTTAAACAACACATCACCTAAAAGAAAAGTAGCCAAGGTTACTTTTGAGATATTGAAAATTAATCGAGTAAGTCAAGTAGACCTAGACAAAGAAAGATAAGAAAAGATTACTTTGAGAATTGAGAGTGCATTTTTAGTAGAGGCAGAGTCTAATTATCCAAAATTGAAGAAGATTAAAGTGGAGAAGTCTGATGACCTAAAGGGTAAAACAAATGATTCACCTCCTATGCCCATAGATACAATTGATCTTACAGCTCCTCCATAGTATAAGGCAATGCCTAAGAGGAAGAAGGAAATCAACACTAGTCATCCATCCTCATGAGAAACAAGAAGTAAGATGAACACTCAAGCACCTACAGAAGTAAGATTCAAACCAAGTCTCAGTGTGTTGAATACAAGGATTGTTGATCAAGGTAGGATAGATCAAGTAGGAAATTTCTATGAGAAATAATGTGGAATAGATAAATCAAAAATTCATGGAATGATTATCAAACATATGCTAATGTTCAAAAAGACAGTCTTAGAACTAAAGACAATGATTCTAGATAATGTGTGGAATATCTTAGAATTCCTAAAGAGACAAGCTATTGAAGAGGGTCTAAGGATAAGAGAAAATACTTTAGATGAAACCCTCCTAGTATGATCTCTAGAAGAGAAGACCTTGTTAGATTTGGTGAAACTACACCTCTAGACTAGGATAAGAACACTACACATCATGGACAAGAATTATGATTTGGTTGCAAAGGAAACATAGAAAGCTTTTGAGAAGGTATTCTTGAACAAACACATGTATCCACCCACTGCACCCTCAACGCAAGTGCCCTATAAGGAAGTCAAAGTGGTAGAGCCCACTAATGTACCATTTACAGGTCCTCAGGATATAGCGCTTATAGTTGAAACTCCTGTAGAAGTAGAAAAGTATACATCCATGACATAGACAACAAAAGATAACACTATCATCATTGATAATGTAGAAATAGCCATGGCAGCCATAAATAAATACTTGGACAAGTTTGAAGAAGCTTTTGTGAGCACACAAGAAGCTTAAATTCTATGTGGTGACAATTCACCCAAGTTACAACAAGAAGAAGAAAAAGAATTAGAAAAAGAAAAAGAGAAAGAAATAGAAAAAAGAGGAAGAAAAGATAGAAGAAAAGATAGGAGAAGAAGAGGTAAAAATAAGTGAGCCAACAGACAAGCCATCTATTGACATGACAATAAGAGTTAAACAAGAAATGGTGGATAGCACTCATATCACTCCATTATCCTCAACATCATTGTTGACAAGATTGACATCGGACACCACCAGTTTGGACACTTGGGGTGAAGAAGACATGATCAAGATCAATGTCTTAGCTATGGAGAAGGCCAAAGAGAAACAAGTGATGAGGAATCCCTTATTTTTTGATTCAGTGAACATCTTGAACAACCTTCTACCTTAAGACAAGAAAGTGTCTAAGGTTCATTCAGTGGATGATGTGACCACAATTCTTTCAAATTTCAAGACAAACTTTTCTAGCTTGGAAGAATCTACATCCCTAGTTGCAGAAGAGAAGTATATGAAGAAGAGGCTTAGTGAATTCATTAGTAACTTTTCACTTGACCTAAGTTCACTCAAGATTGGTCAAGCATCCTTAAAAGAGTTTGCAGCAAAGGGTAGGATGATTATTGCTGACTGCATGAACTAGGACAAGTTAATAGCTAATCTATACTAGAAGATCCAAGAGGCAAAGGCTATGATAGAGAATGTGAACAAATCTGTGGAATATCCCTCCACTGATGTAAATATGTGTAATAATTTATATCAAGGGAAGATTGATAAAACTCAAAGAGTGGAAAAGGAGATGTCTAAGATAAGGGCAAGTAAAACACAACTAAGGAATGCTCTTTCACTCTCTTTAGATGTACTAAATAAAAAAATCAAGGAGATCGATGCCGCCATGGTGACATATGATCAAGGTCCTAGCTCAACTTTGGAGAAGATGGAGAAGTTGACTTATGCATTATGCACCCATCTCCAAACAATCAATGCATTGATTGCATTCTGGAAGCAAGAGATCCATAATTTGTAGATAGCATATCCAGATGTACTTTCCTTGTTAGTACTTGTAGAGATAAATTTTTTAGCACATTTGTTATTAATGTCAAAGGGGGAGTATGTATAGAATATGGAGTTATAGATATGTAAAGAAGATGTATAGTAATAAGCCTAAGGGAGATATAAGTTTTTGTACAAGAGAACAGATAGTAACTTTTCTATATTCCTTTGTTGGCATCAATGACAAAGGGGGTGATTATTGGCAAGTTGACTATACTATTGTATATGACTTAACATATTATTGTCATTATGGAAAAAGTGTCATATAGTTTTTTGGAGTTAGGGCACATCATCAGAAGATCATAAATTAGCTAAGTACAAAAGACTAGACAGTTAGCAGAGAACCAATAGTTCAGAGCATAAGTGCACATGCGTATGACCATGTTATGGTATGCACCCTAGAAGACAAGAAGGTAATAGTATATTCATTCATATTCTAAGAGCACGTGATCATCTTGATTTAGTATGACAAAGATACAAATAGTTAAAGTTACATAGACAGTGAATACCATAATAGAACAGTGTATGCAGCCAATTCTTGGTATTTGATTAGTGACTATAATATTGTTTTGTAAAGGCTATGCACCTATTGTAATTAGGTTGTAGACATTTAATTAATTTTTTTTGTAAATAATCTTGAGCCAATTCACTTGGAAGCATTGTATGTAATCGGTTATAGGCTGATCTAGTTAATTGTTTTGGTAGTGCATATAAATATGAGATGCGCCCTTTGTAATAAGTATGGAAGTTGACATAGAGTTGAGATAAGAAGAGAAAAATTGTGTGAATATTTTTTAATATGTATTAGAGCTTTTCAAGTGGTCAAAGCATCTACGCATCAAAGGAACTGATTTGACAAGCAGTTTCATAGCACCAGTTCATCCAACAAATATAGTGTGTATATGATATTAGAAGGTTGTAGCCTTCACCACTTGAGCAGTGAGCTCTAGGACATTGTATCCCCACCCCTAATAGGGTTAATTGTAAAAGAATCCTAATAGGTTCAAACCCTTGACAAGGTCACTATACTAAATGCATTGTAGAGATAACTCCTAACAGGGTTAAGGATCTTCTCACAAGGATCATCAAACACTAGTGCAGATTATTAGTGGGTGTCAATTCCCACCTGGGTTTTTACCTTTTTGGGTTTCCTCATAACCATATTGGTGTTATGTGTTGAGTTCATGTTTCTTGTTTATGTTAATGTTCATTTTAGTACTTAAGCATTCAAGTTGAGTTTCAAGAGTAAAATTTAAAAGTTAAAATATAATGAATACTAATTCACCCCCCCTCTCAGTGTTCTTGTTACGAAAAAATATCACTACTCAAGTACTAATACTACCACTACCCTAAAACTCATCCAACACATTTGAAATGACTTTTCCAATATTCATTCTTAGAGAGATCTTGCCAAAACATGCATCCTAATATAAAAACCATATTTACCAAACATGTCTCCCAAAGCATAGGTGCTTAGAATTTATTTTATCTAGAACTATCAAACACATTTTGAGCAACTCAGCCTTTATCTTGACAAAACATCTAGCTTGATCAATTTAATTCCAACACATCATCACAACTGGAACACAAAATATTCATCACAACTTTATTACAGGTAAGCAACACAAGGTCTACCATTGGTAGATCAAGAACACTATCACATATCACTTAAACAACTTATGTAGCCATAAAACATGCTTAATGGTCATCCCAATCAGTCATAGTCATAACCATGAGCTCAAAATGGTTTCAAAATAGAATTTTATGATCAGACTACCTATCTCATCATATATTTGACAAACCAATCAAATCACTCATTGCTAGTCACAAACTATTATAGCAGTTTCCTTGTCATACTTAAATTAAGCATAACTTATACAAATCATACATTTAAGAGTTGCAATCATATGATTAGTTCTTATAAAGACATTTCCATACCTCCCTTAAGAATCTGGACTACTAAAACCAATTGGAACACATTGTTAATCCTTATCACATACTTGCTAACACACTAAGAACACTAAGTCATTAATTAACATCTATGAAAACATAATAAATAACTATCAAAATGCCAAATATGTACAATCATATCATTTACCATCATTGCATCAATTGTGTCAATAGAAAGTCCTTATAAGATAATTTTCCTCAAAGAATTTTTTTCTTTTTAGATCCCTTTTTAACAACCTAGCTGACCTTATCTCTATAGAGCTCATATCCAGTTGGGTATCCTCTCGGGTCTGTATTTCTCCTATCTAATCTTCATTGGCTTCAATTTTGGGAATAAGAGTCACTGTTTACATACCCTTCAAAGTTCTCCTCATCTCAAGAAAGCTCAATTTACTCATAGGGCCTCTAGGATTTTTAGGAGTGATATCTAATAGCTCATCTATAAAAATAATTTTGTTTAATCTATACACAATTGAATTTATTAAGAATGTACATAGAGTGTTGAAACATGAATTTTTCTAAGAAATAAATATGTAGTACAAATGGTTATGTGCAGGATCATGAGGGTCCAAACTATGCCCTTAACTGGCAATGAAAAATCAGAAAATCAAGATTAGTCAACTTGACGTGAAAAAATGAACTAGTTATCTACCTAATATCAAAAAATTGTAACAACATAATTTTTAGGAAATTGAATTTAGTTTCTAAACTACTAATCCTTTTTTGAAAAAAAATTAATATGATTGGTAAAAAGTATAGATTGCAATGCAGCACTACAAACATTTCAGCAAAAAAATAAGAAGTATGTGTATGTCTGACCACCCTAATCAAAAGAAAATGATAATATTTTTTATAATATTCTATATGTAAGTAGCTGACTCATGCCTCGATGTGACGCATATTTTTTGGTATTTTTATTGCAAACAGATAATTAATTATGATTTTTTTACTACAGCGCTTTGAGAATTTAAAAACTCTCGTGTCTGACCACCTTTAGTCATTGAAAACTTATCATAATTCAATTTTTTTTAATTTTTTCTTATACTAGGTGAAGCATAAAATGTGACACATCTTCCACATTTCAAAAATGTTATACGGTTTGAAAGTTATAGCTATTTTTCCATCAGTATGTCAATCAGGACTTTAGACGTAAGTGAACTAGAAAATAACTAATAAATACTTAACGAATTCAAAATTTGATAGCACTTATATCGATGGAAAGCTGACAATCATCCAAAGAAACCCTTTTCATTTTATTGAAATCGGGTGGAAAAAAAGTCGTCAACCCAATGGTCGAAGTGTCGATATAAGAAAAATAGAGGAAAAAACACATTTTTTGCACACCTTCAACATTGACCACGGGGCTTTGGTTTCCGAAGCTATTACCAAGCCTAATCGGGTACTCAAAAAAATTGGGTACCTGATTTTTTCAGGTACCCGATTTTCTTTGAATTTGAATTCTGAAAAGTTTCCCCCTCCCACTCTTTTTTTATTTCCCTTTAATTTTGATGTTTTTTTCTTTCACCCTGACAATCAATAATTTATATATTTTATATTTATGTTTTATATTTTATGTTTTATATTTTATATTATATAGTATATATATTATTTATTTATATTATATATTTGATAATATCAATTTAAACGACCTAAGTATATAGTCTGTTCAGATTTATATTAAATGCAATATTTTTATATTATAATATAAATGTTACATAATATATATATATATATATATATATATATATATATATATATATAAAATATTGTTGCACGTATATAATATAATGTCTAATATATATAATATATAAAATGAATAGGACATTAATATATTGTATATTTGATAATATATATTAAATGGAATAGCTAATATATCTTATAATATATATTATATATTTAGTCTATTAAATATTATATTTTTTCAAATATTTTATATATTATTTTAATATTTAATTTGAGTTATAACAGATCCTCTCATGAGACAACAAGTCGAATACGGGTCGCTAGACATCTTAAGGGGTAATTAGGGTTTGTGACGCAACTTCAGATGTACAGTGACCATTTGGAAGGCAATAGGGCATGTCCAAGGACCAATGTACCAAATTTTAATGACTTTTTCTTAGTTGAACTTGAAAAGGGTCCATGGGGTGCTCTTAGGAGACCACATGTCCAATCAGTGTCGCTAGGCATCTTAAGGGGTCATCAGGGCTTGTGAGACAACATTTGATGCACAGTGACCATTTGGAATGCATTAGGACATGTCAAAGGACCTAACTCCACAATTTAGATGAATTTTGATTAGTCAAACTTGAAAAGGGTCCATGGGGTGCTCTTCGGAGAACATTGTGTGATTTAGGGTCGATAGGTGACTTAAGGGGTCATCGGGGTTCCAAATGAAACTTTCGATGAACGATGATCCTTTGGAATGCATTAGGACATATCAAATGACCTACGTACCAAATTTGGATAACTTTTGCCTAGTAGAACTCGAAAGGGGTCCATCAGGGTAGGTAGGCCTATTAAGAGGTCATTAGGGTTCCAAATGAAACTTCAATGGAATGGTGACCCTTTGGAATGCATTAGGATATGTCATAGGACCTATGTACCAAATTTGGATGACTTTTTCCTAGTAAAACTCGAAAGGGGTCCATGGTGTGCTCTCAAGAGACCACGTGTCGAAATGGGGTCGGTAGGCTTGTTAAGGGGTCATTAGGGTTCCAAATAAAACATGGATGGAATGGTGACCCTTTGGAATGCATTAGGACATGTCATAGGACCTACATACCAAATTTGGATGACTTTTTCCTAGTAGAACTTGAAAGGGGTCCATGGGGTGCTCTTAGGAGACCACATGTTGAAACAAGGTTGGTAGGCCCGTTAAGGGGTCATTAGGGTTACAAATGCAACTTGGATGGAATGGTGACCCTTTGGAACACATTAGGACATTTTAGAGGACCTATGTACCAAATTTGTATGACTTTTTCCTAGTAGAACTCAAAAAGGGTCCATTGGGTTCTCTGAGGAGACCACATGCTGAATCAGGGTTGGTAAGCTTGTTAAGGGGTCATTAGGGTTCCAAATGTGACTTTGATGGAATGGTGACCCTTTGGAATGCATTAGGAAATGTCACATGACCTACGTACCAAATTTAGATAAATTTTTTCTAGTAGAACTCAAAAGGGGTCCATGGGGTGGTCTCGGGAGACCACATGTCGAATCATGGTGTGTAGGCCTATTAAGGGGTCACTAGGGTTCTAAATGAAACTTCTACGGAATGGTGACCCTTTCAAATTCATTAAGACATGCCAAAAGACCTATGTACCAAATTTGGATGACTTTTTCTTAGGAAAATGAAAAAGGGGTCCATGGGGAGCTCTCGGGAGACCACATGTCAAAATGGGGTCAGTAGGCATGTTAAGGGGTCATTGGGATTTGAAATGCAACTTCTATGGAACCATGACCCTTTGGAATGCATTAGGACTCCCTAGGGGTCAAAAGGGGTCAGCGGGACTCCCTAGAGGTCCTAACATGTATTAGGGCCCCTAGGGAGTCCCTGTCACACCTTTTGACAAATTAAAACGCTCAAGTGTGTCTTAAGGGGTCCTTTTGACTCCCTAGGGTTCCTAATGCATGATAAGGAATACTAGGACCCCTAGCGAGTCATCATGACCCCTTTTGACACATTGGAAAGCTCAAGTGTGTCTTAAGGGGTCCTACAACCCCTTAAGACACACTTGAGCATTCCAATGTGTCAAAACAGGTCACGATGAATCCCTAGGGGTCCTAGTATGCTTTATCACGCGTTAGGACCCCTAGGGAGTCCCCGTGACCCCTTTTGACACATTGGAATGCTCAAGTGTGTCTTAAGGGGTCCTACGACCCCTTATGACACACTAGAGAATTCAATTGTGTCAAAAGGGGTCACGATGATTCCCTAAAGGTCCTAGTATGCTTTATCACGTGATAGGATACCTAGGGAGTCCCCGTGACCCCTTTTGACACATTGGAATGCTCTAGTGTGTCTTGAGGGGTTTTAGGACCCATTAAGACACACTTGAGCATACCAATGTGTTAAAAGAGGTCACGGGGACTCCCTAGGTGTCCTAGTACGTGTTAGGACCCTTCGCGAGCCCCCTGACCCCTTTTGACACATTGGAACGCTCAAGTGTGCCTTAAGGGGTCCTACGACCCCTTAAGGCACACTTGAGCATTCCAATGTGTGAAAAGGGGTCAGGAGAGCTCCCTAGGGGTCCTAACACGTACTAAGACCCCTAAGGAGTCCCCGTGACCCCTTTTGACACATTGGAACACTCAAGTGTGTCTAAAGGGGTCCTTTTGACTCCCTAGCATTCTTAACATGTGATAAGGCATACCAGGACCCCTAGGGAGTCATCGTGACCCCTTTTGACAAATTGAAACACTCTAAAGTGTCTTAAGGGGTCGTAGGACCCCTTAAGACACACTAGAGCATTCCAATGTGTCAAAAAGGGTCATGGGGACTCCCTAGGTGTCCTAAGGCGTGATAAAGCATAATAGGACCCCTAAAGAGTCCTCGTGACCCCTTTTGACACATTGGAAAAATCAAGTGTGCCTTAAGGGGTTCTATGACCCCTTAAGGCACACTTGAGCATCCCAATGTGTCAAAAGGGGTCACTGGGACTCCCTGAGTGTCCTAGTATGTGTTAGGACCCCTAAGGAGTCCCCCTGACCCCTTTTGACACATTAGAATGCTCAAGGGTGCCTTAAGGGGTCGTAGGACCCCTTAAGACACACTTGAGCATTCCAATGTGTGAAAAGGGGTCATGGGGACTCCTTAGGGGTCCTAGTACGCTTTATCACATGTTAGGACACCTAGGGAGTCCTCGTGACCCCTTTTGACACATTAGAATACTCAAGTGTGCCTTAAGGGGTCGTAGGACCCCTTAAGACACACTTGAGCATTCTAATGTGTGAAAAAGGGTCAGAGGGACTGCTTAGGGGTCCTAGTATGCTTTATCACATGTTTGGACACTTAGGGAGTCCCTATGACCCCTTTTGACACATTGGAACGCTCAAGTGTGCCTTAAGGACCCCCTTAAGGCACACTTGACCATTCCAATGTGTCAAAAGGGGTAACGGGGACTCCCTAGGTGTCCAAACACGTGATAAAGCATACTAGGACACCTAAGGAGTACCCATTGTATGCACCCTAAAATGGTCGCCTAGACTTTGGGCCCCATTTCTGCAATTTATCAAATCTCTGAATCAATATTTTCAAAAATCAACATTTTTCAAAATATATCAATTTCTTTGATCAAATCATAATCAATTCAATATTTTCTAAGGTTTGAGCCTTATTTAATTAAAAAGAGAAAATAAATAAAAATAAAAATCTTATTTAATTAAGAGAACATGCTCTCTTTTAATTAATTAAAAATCTCTTTTAATTAAATAATAAAATCACTTTATCCTAAGCCTTTATTTAATTAAAAGAAATTTCCTCCCCTTTTATTTAAATAAAAAATCTCCACTTTTCTTCTTATCCTTGTTGCACAAATAAAGCATTTAATTCTTATTTATAAAGAAAAATAAAATAAAAAATAAAAGAAAAGTACTTTTGTCTCACATGGACATAAATTAAATGCTCAACATAAAGTAAATGCTTCTAATTTTCTTATTGGAAGATATTTGTGCACAAGGATCAAGCTTCTTTTTTTCTCCATCATTGATTAATTCTTTTGCCTCTTAATCTCTATGGTCCATTATTTTTCACTTCCTATAAAAGAAGAGCTCTCTTCCTCATTTGCACACACAATACATACTTGAATTATTATGCTACAGATTTTCTAAGTCATTGAAGCTTTTGGAGATATTCTTGCATCAAGTTTTGAAGATTTGGAACATCATTGGCATTCATCTTGCATCTACATCACATCCTAGCTTGCATCATAGTTGCATTATCATGGTATCATTTCCTTTCATGTTTTAGATTAATCTCACATAGTTTAATTAGAGGGTTTGTAACTCTTTCATTTCCATTTTCAAAGCTTAATTGCATCTTCATTCTCATAAGATTTATTTTCATTCTCATATAGATTTTCATAGCATTGCATTCATTTAGAATCTCTCATTGTATGGTTGACTAACAAGGTCATGAGTTTATAGCTCTAGCTGAGAGCAATTTTACAAATCTTGCAACTCCATGCATAGAGAGCTATGGATCGATTTGTGAGGGCTCATTCTTGAGTTTTCTTGCATGTAAGGATTCATAGAAGTGTGACAATATTTTAGCACACATTTTTGGTGCCCACCGTAGGGCAACCCACCTCTTACATGGTGGTTTTGATTATTTTTGGAGCTAACCCTTGTGCAGATTTGTTTGGAGATGAAAAAACCGTAGATTTGAAAGATTTGATCATATCTCCCAAACGGCTTGGTATTTTGGTCTGAAAATGTTTTTGCGGGTTGGTGACATGTTAGAGAAGCTCCAAAAAAAATTTCAAAATTTTCAGAGGTGATTTGTATTTTGGATGATTTTTTTCTTGATTTTTCATAAAAAAATTGATTTTTGGCGCAAATCAGTGTTATTTTAGAAAAATTTTACATTTCTAAAAAGTTCTTGGAATTCTATAGGGGGTCCATTCACTATGTTTTTAATTTAGAAATCATATCATAGCTCATTTGGTCAATTTATAAAAATTGGTCTATTTTAATAAAATGGGTCTCTAGGGCACAAATGAAAAGATTTTTTTGAAATTTTTACATTTTTGGAAAGCTCTTTATTTTTTGAGAAAGGTCTCTTTTCTGCATTTTGGGTTTGGTGTCCGAATTCAGATGGTAAAAATTAGATCTTGTTGACTAGGTCAAATGCATAAAAAATAAAATTTTGTGATGGGTATGCACTTATTTTTCATTGTTCATTGCATGATAAGATTTATCATTTGAATTATTTGCTGGTTATCATTGCTCCTAATAACTGATTTTCAGATCTAACCCTAAGGTTTGCATAATTTGGATATACATTGCATATCTTGTTTGCTTGTTTTCTTGTCTTGTTCATTTGAAGGTGCATGGCTTGCTTTCATGAAAAATGCTTAAAACAAACAAAAAAAAGGTGAAATATATTAAGCGCGTTGCATTGGACTTGAGGTATTTTGTTACAACTCTAAAACATTTGGATCTTGGGATTAAAATTGAACCTCTCATGTGTTTGGCTTGAGTGTTTACATGCTTTCATAGAACATATTTCAATTGATGCTCTTAATGGGAAATGAATGAACATAGATTTGCTTTCATACAAGTTTGTGTAAGTGAATGTTTGTGTTTAAACCTTAAGTAATTATTGGTTCCAATATCAAATATCTCATTGAGTGATTGAGGGCATGGATTCATTTCTTGTTTACATAGGGAGTTAAATGCACCACTTTGTGGACTCACTTTATGTTTACTTGAAAAGTTAAATATTCCATTGATTCAACCCTTTCTCATTTGTGAGTAGTATTGATAAGAAACTTTAGATTACTTGTGATTGATCTAGATTTCTATCTTGGGTTATTGGACTCGCTAATCCATCGGCCCCTCATTTCTGCCCCATGGTTGCAAGATCAGCGCCACATTAAAAGGGAGGGGTCTACAGGAAAGAAGCATTAATTGCTCCACTAGGCAACCCTTTTGTGCTTTTTGGAACTCACTTGTTTTCTAAGGTGTGGACTCACTTTGAGTTGATGTGAGGAGTTAAATGTTTCACTTTTGGACTCACTTTGAGTTTGTGTGAAGAGTTAAATGTTCCACTTTTGGACTCACTTTGAGTTTGTGTGAAGGGTTAAGTGTTCAACTTTTTTGGACTCACTTCACATTCTTTTGAAGGGTTAAATGTTTCACTTTTGGACTCGCTTCACATTATCTTAAAGAGTTAAATGTTACACTTTTGGACTCACTTCACATTTACTTGAAGAGTTAAGTGTTCCACCTTTAGTGTTCTAAATACTTTTGATAGTGAATTACTTAGTTTTTATTTTTAGAAGACCTGCTTGGGGACACACCACCTCAAGGGATGACCTTAACTCCCGTATTTTGATGGAGTATAAATAGCAGGTGGTGAATCGAAAGACACCTCTCTTGGGAATTGAGTTTGATATCACTCTTGGTTAAGCTTCAAAGAACTTTATACCTTTGAGAAGTGAAGGAGGAGATTTGGGTTACCGTCTCCCCCCGACTGTGTGATTTTGGATTCTTCTCATCTACAAATTTGGGCCTCACGTACCTTGTGTATATTGAGGACTCATTTTAGAAAGCCACATATATCCTTGTAGACAGCTTGCTAAGGTGTTGCTGTGTTCTATGTGCCTGCTAAAATATTTTCAAGAACATACATAAGTAGAATCTTTAAGGAGTAGCATACTAAGTCATTATCTCTATTCATGCGCAAGGTTGCTTTGTCCCTTGCTCATTGCTTGAAGACTATTTGCTGGAACTCCCTGGTTGCTATTCTATGTGCTTGATCATCATTGTGATATCTTTTGAAAGATCTATTTGGAATATTGAAATTGAGTTCCGTCCTGCTGTAGTGAATTCTCCTTAGAAGCTTGGTCTTCCTTGGTCAGTCCAGGTCAGATCCTAAGTGTTGTCATGTTGCTCAACATCTCAATGAATGTTATGGTATCAATTGCACAAGATGACTCTTAATCTTCTTCTTTCTTCTTCATTTCCCATGTTCTTCTAAAGTCTTCTATTCCCATGGGAAATTCTTCTTCTTCTTCTTGATTCCTTTCCTCTTATTATCTAGTCTACATTCTTCTATTCATCTCTTCTATTCATTTATTCCATGCTTGATTCCTCATCTTCTAGAACCATTAATTGCAACTACCTTGCCATGGAACCTCTCTTGAGAATGGATGATCTTGAACTCATTTCTCAATTTGAAAATTTTTGTTCTTCTAATGGTTCTTCTAAATATCTCATGGGTGACAAACTTATAGAAAAAATAAAAGAAAAGATGATTGAATCTGATGCCTTTGCTAGAATCATAAACATGATCATATCACAATCTTCTTCTTCCAAACATCTTTCATCATCTAAATCTTCTCATTCCTCATCTTCTAAGTCTTATCATGATTCTTATAAACACCATTCGAATTCTTCATCTTCCAAATCTTATCATGACTCTTCTAAACATTATTCACATTCTTCATTATCTAAATCCTCTTCCTACACTAAGTCTTCAATTTCCTCTTCTTCACAATCTCATTCTTCTTCTACTTCTTCAAAGAGTCTTACTTCTCTTCACAAGACATACCATAAAGAGCAACGTGGTAGTCCTTATGATGTCTCTTCCACAAAGAGTGACACACCCACCTATGATGACTATGATGATGGACAATGTAGTGATTCCCATGAAACTTCTATTCCTAAACATCATCCTCGTGGTACACTTGTGATTTCTAAGGGGGACTCGTATTGGGTAGACTATGATGGTGCTCCATATGACTCTAAATTTGAAAAAAAATTTGATGATTTTTGCGAACAATACAATATTCCTACTAAGGAAGAGAAAATCTACCACCCTGATTTCAAATGTCAAAAGAATCTCTCCTCTAAAAGTTCTCATGTTGAAAATAAAGGTTGCACTCTCAAGAAAGATCATATTAATGTTGAACCTTTGTCTTGTGATGGTTCACTTCCATCCTCTACTTCCTCCAATGCCCATACATTTCCTAAAGCTTCCAAGTCTTCCAAATCTATCACAAATCCTTCATCCAACAAAGATTCTAAGGCTTTCCATGCAGTTCCCTATAGTTATCCTCAAGGGCTACCTCTTAAAGAAACTCAAGCTAACCTTCACTTTTCTACAAATACTTCTAATGATGCTAAACTGAAAGATTTTAAGCCTTTGTTTGCTATACTACCTACTTCAGCTAATTCTTCACTATCTCTTCCAAAGTCTTCCATACAATTCCAACATGCTTCCTTGTCCTTAAAAGTGGCTCCATGTCAAGAGGACCCTAAAAATGATAAATAAAAAAATATAAATAAATATCAAGATCAGGAACCCTCCATATCATCCAATTCTCTTCATGATGTATCTTCTCCATTGCATGGTTCTTTTGATCCTCTACACTCTTCCGCATTCATTCCACCATCTCCTAAGCAAGATCAAGCTACTACTTACACTATTGAGCTTATTGATAATCAAAATAACCTTACCACACTTGCGCTTTCCAAAGACGATACTACCATTAAGGTTATTAAAAATGGTGTTGTTACTTTTGATGTAAAGCCTATTAAAAATTCAAAAAAAAATGATGTGCTTATGCTATCCAACGATACTTGTCAAGTTCAAAGTCTTCCATCTTCTTGTTCTACCACTCCATGTTCACTTCCACTTTCTACTCTTCGTAAGTCTTTGCAAGCTTTCAACAATCCTATCAAAGAAGTTTCTCCTATTCAAGATGTTCATGATACTATTGGAAATCCTAATGCTCGCTCTAAAGATGCTGATATCCTTGGTTGTGATATAGATGTTGATGAACTTAATAATTATCCTTTTGCATCTTCCACATCCATCCTTGGACCCCCTCCACCAATACTAAGGGTTTCATGTCTTCCTTCCATCTTGGGTCCTTATGTCCCTTCACTTTCCCCTCCTAACTCTCCTAATTCATCACCCATCTTGGGTCCTTACGTCCCTCCATCTCCTATCTTCCTTCAAGATCAACATAGATGCATACCCTTGAATATTTTTCATCCACTCACCCATCTAAACCAATCATATCATCCTTCTTCTTCCACAAGTCCCAAGTCTTTTGGAAGTAACTTGAATGTTCAATACAAGAAAAAGAAGCAATACAAGAATTTATCAAAAAAAGAAGATCACCATGTCTCCTCTAATCGACATGGGGGCATAAAGTCAAAAGAGATATCCAAGAAGAAAACTACAAGACAAGTATGGGTTCCAAAATCCATCATTCAAGATATTCTCTCTAAATCATCAAAAAGAAATGAAAAGCCTAAGGCTATATGGATTCAAAAATCTCTCTTGAAAGATTCTAATATTGAACAAAAAGTAAAGTTGACATTCAAGTTTCCAAAGGCTTCCATTTCATCTTCTTCCAAAAATATTCTTCCATTCCATGTGCCTAAACCACAACCTCTGCTAAATATTCACCATATTCCTTCATGAATTCCTTCATTCATGTTTCCTCCATCCTCTTGCCATCCTTCAAGGTGTGTATTGATGTTGATCTTAACTTTCTTTCCATCTACCTTTTCACAATCCTTCCATTCATTATCCTTCTACCTTCTATCCTTTTTCCTCATTTTCCTATTCCTTCTATCTTCCAACCTCACTCGCTTTGCATAAAACCTTATCCTCCATTTTTCTCTTCCATCTCCCTTTCCCTATCAACATCTTCGAGCATATCATTTTGAATCCTTGGAATATCATGGTTTATCCTTTCAAGGAGCATTATCTAAAAAGCTTTCTTTCTCCCAAAAAAAAAAAAAAATTCAAAAAAAAAAAAAAAGAAAGAAAAAAATGAGAAAAAAATTGAAAATGTGCCATGGTGAAAACCTGAAAACAGGCACCTTGGTAGCAAAAGTAAAGAGAAATAAATTCATCTTATGGTGAAAACCACTCCCTTGTGGTACCTTGGATAAGTAACATGATGAAAACCTGACAATCATACATCATGCGTAGTTCTTCTACATGTTTCATCCATTCCATTCCTTCTTTGATATTGACAATGTTGATCTATACACGAATATTTGACTATCTTGTGAGCTATCTTATGATGATCTTGCTTTCATTCCATTCCTTTTTAGCCTTCATATTCATTTTCCTTCATTCATTCTAGCCTTTCACTATATTTTTCCCCCTTGGTCTTGATCTAATAAAAAGAGTAATATACAATGCTGTGAAGTCTCTTGACATGTCTACTCCTTTGGACTGCATCCCTTGCTTCTTTTGTAGTGCACTTTTGAAGCTTATCCTATGCTATCCTTTCATTGCTTATCCAAATGTGCTTTGCATGATACTTTTTCCCTAGCTTGGGTACTCTTGAGGAGTTTGACCTTGAGGATTTCTTCCCTCCGTTCACCTTCATTCTCCTTTCCTCCATCTCATTCACCAGCTTGCTAATCCCTTTTGTTCCCCACCTTGCTAGACATTGAGAATACACGATGTGATCTTTCTTTGAATTTTGATGCTTGTTCTGTCTGGGGGCATCCTTTGTACATATTTTATGATTCTGAAAAAATACCAAAAAAATTCATATATGATGTTGAAAAAATCCTAAAAAGCATATAAAGTCCTGAAAAAAATATTAAAAAAATCAAAAAATTGAAAAAATACAAAAAAAAATTGAAAAAGTGCCTTGGTGAAAACTTGGAAATAGGTGCCTTGGTAGCAAAAATACAAAAAAAAATAAAAAATAAAAAATTACAATAAAAATTCAAGTGGTGAAAACCTGGAAACAGGCGCTACTTGAGGCCTTTGCACCCCTATTTGTTAGCATATGTCCTCGACACTTAGCCACTTTCCATCATGCCTTGACCTTATTTGACTTGGTTTGGAATTGGTCTTTATCTTTGTCTAGGGGGCATACCTATTAGCATAGGTCCTTTAGGTGCGTTTGTCTCTTGGGGCATTTCACAACAGGTGTTTTTCAACACTACCCTTGCATCGAGTGTTTCTTAACACTTATCAAATGTCTTACCCTACAGTCTAGTATGATGCGATATTTCTCATTTACAGATATGATAACCAGAGTTTGACTCTATGACCAACACACACACACTTAAACAATCAACTCGCTTGAGATATGGTGACTTTACTTTTCTTTGTGTGCTGTCTATGAGAATTTCTTTGATGAGTGGTCTCTCCATGAGAAGTTTACGATGATGCATAGCTAGAAGACTAAGGGTATGAGAACATGTTTTATTTCTTTATCTGCTTGTGGGTATATTTTGTTGGTTCTACCTGTCATGAGAATTTATGCTAGTCTTACTTGACACTATGGATTGACAAGGTATTATCCTTGACTGTTTCACGAGTGCATGCTTCTAATTATCCTAACTTTCATGTGTCTTGATACAAGCATAATCTTGCCATATCAAACTTAGGTAATCTCACGGCATTAGTCATCTTGACCTACATGTCTTTGATGCCTAGGTGGGATTTCCACATTTCTATCTGATAAAGATCATATTCATATCCACATAGTTATGCTAGTGTGCATTGTATGATCTTGCGATGCTACCAATAATGCTCGATGATGATAATTAGATGTCTATAAGCATTGCGACCTTGCAAGTCAACCACTTTCATAGTAGTTTGCATTCTTAAGTTCATGTTAGATTAGTTTTTCATCTTGCATATGGAGAGAGCTCTCCTTTTTATCATTTACGGACTAGTTGGTCAACTGTGCTCATTTTCTGATTCTTCTTGATCATATCTTTCATTTCTAGTCTTTCATATCACATAATTTTCTATCCATTTTCGGACTCGAAATTGAAATCCGAGTCACATTTCTAAACTTTCTCATTATTCTACGCAGTTGACTAACCTTTGGAGGCATAATTCTTCGATATTTGATGAAATTTCTTCCTTTCCATGTCTTCCAAACTTCTAGTCTTTCATTCACCCCTTTCGCTTCCTCTCTCTAAGGTTTGACTTAATCTTTATCTTATATCTTTCCCAGTCAAACCTTGTCAACCTGGGGCATATCTTCACTGTTTGATGGTTATCCTATCATGCTCCATCCTTCGATTATGATTTATTGTGACTTGATCAAGTTTATTAATTTGTTGTTCTCCTCTATCTAATTTTGATTTTGATTTCGAGGGGGCAGTACCTATCAGCTTTAATCTTTGATTCAGCTTTATCATTCAGCTTAGCTTGAGATTCTTATTTTTAGACTTGATTATCACCTAGCAACGATGGTGGTGATTTTGTCTTTCAATTTTTATCTCCTATTTTTCAGACTTGATTATTTCCTAGCAGCGACGACGATAGTTTTGTCTAAGGCTTGATTTGCACCTAGCAGCGACGGTGTTGGTCTTGTCTTTCAACTTTTGCTTATTTTTGTCCTGATGTGTTCCCAAAATGAACACACATCTGGGTTGTTTTGTGATCCCAAATTGATCTCACATTTCAATTCTTATTTGACTGCATGTGATCCCAAATCGATCTCACATTAGTCAAAGAGGGGCAAATGTATGCACCCTAAAATGGTCGCCTAGACTTTGGGCCCCATTTCTGCAATTTATCAAATCTCTGAATCAATATTTTCAAAAATCAACATTTTTTAAAATATCTCAATTTCCTTGATCAAATCATAATCAATTCAATATTTCCTAAGGTTTGAGCCTTATTTAATTAAAAAGAGAAAAGAAATAAAAATAAAAATCTTATTTAATTAAGAGAACATGCTCTCTTTTAATTAATTAAAAATCTCTTTTAATTAAATAATAAAATCACTTTATCCTAAGCCTTTATTTAATTAAAAGGAATTTCCTCCCCTTTTATTTAAATAAAAAATCTCCACTTTTCTTCTTATCCTTGTTGCACAAATAAAGCATTTAATTCTTATGTATAAAGAAAAATAAAATAAAAAATAAAAGAAAAGTACTTTTGTCTCACATGGACATAAATTAAATGCTCAACATAAAGTAAATGCTTCTAATTTTCTTATTGGAGGATATTTGTGCACAAGCATCAAGCTTCTTTTTTTCTCCATCGTTGATTAAGTCTTTTGCCTCTTAATCTCCATGGTCCATTATTTTCACTTTCTATAAAAGAAGAGCTCTCTTCCTCATTTGCACACACAATACATACTTGAATTATTATGCTATAGGTTTTCTAAGTCATTGAAGCTTTTGGAGATATTTTTGCATCAAGTTTTGAAGATTTGGAGCATCATTGGCATTCATCTTGCATCTACATCACATCCTAGCTTGCATCATAGTTGCATTATCATGGTATCATTTCCTTTCATGTTTTAGATTAATCTCACATAGTTTAATTAGAGGGTTTGTAACTCTTTCATTTCCATTTTCAAAGCTTAACTGCATCTTCATTCTCATAAGATTAATTTTCATTTTCATATAGATTTTCATAGCACTGCATTCATTTTGAATCTCTCATTGTATGGTTGACTAGCAAGGTCATGAGTTTATAGCTCTAGCTGAGAGCAATTTTACAAATCTTGCAACTCCATGCATAAAGAGCTATGGATCGATTTGTGAGGGCTCATTCTTGAGTTTTCTTGCATGTAAAGATTCATAGAAGTGTGAAAACATTTTAGCACACACCCATGACCCCTTCTGACACATTGCAATGTTCAAGTGTGTCTTAAGGGGTTGAAGGACCCCTTAAGACACACTAGAGCATTCCAATGTGTCAAAAGGGGTCACTAGGACTCCCTAGGTGTCCTAGTACATGTTAGGACCCTTAGGAAGTCCCCCTAACCCCTTTTGACACATTGGAATGCTCAAGTGTGCCTTAAGGGTTTGTAGGACCCCTTAGGGCACACTTGACCATTCCAATGTTTCAAAAGGGGTCACGAGGACTCCCTAGGTGTCCTAACGTGTGATAAAGCATACATGTTAGGACACCTAGGGAGTCCTTGTGACCCCTCTTGACACATTGGAATGCTCAAGTGTGCCTTAAGGTGTCCTAAGACCCTTTAAGGAACACTTGAGCATTCCAATGTGTCAAAATGGGTCACAGGGACTCCCTGGGTGTCCTAGTATGCGTTAGGACCCCTAAGGAGTCCTCCTAATTCCTTTTGACACATTGGAATGTTCAAGGGTGCCTTAAGGGGTTGTAGGACCCCTTAAGACACACTTGAGCATTCCAAAGTGTGCAAAGGGGTCACGGGGACTCCTTAGGGGTCCTAGTACACTTTATCATGCATTAGGACACCTATGGAGTCCCCGTGACCCCTTTTGGCACATTGGAATGCTCAAGTGTGCCTTAAGGGGTCGTAGGACCCCTGAAGACACACTTAGGTGTTTTAATGTGTGAAAAGTGATCATGGGGACTCCTTAGGGCTCCTAGTATGCTTTATCACATGTTAGGACATGTAGGGAGTCCCTCTGACCCCTTTTGAGACATTGGAATGCTCAAGTGTGCCTTAAGGGGTCGTAGGACCCCTTAAGACACACTTGAGTGTTCCAATGTGTGAAAATGGGTCATGAGGACTCCTTAGGGGTCCTAGTATGCTTTATCATGCATTAGGACACCTAGGGAGTCCCCGTGACCCCTTTTGACACATTAGAACACTCAAGTGTGCCTTAAGGGGTTTTAGGACCCCTTAACGCACACTTGAGCATTTCAATGTGTCAAAAGGGGTCACGGGGACTCCGTAGGGGTCCTAACATGTGATAAAGTGTACTAGGACCCCTAAGGGGTCTCGGTGACCCATTTTGACACATTGCAATGCTTAAGTGTGTCTTAAGTCATGAAAGGAGCCCTTAAGACACAATTGAGTATTGCAATTTGTCAAAAGGGGTCACGATGACTCCTTAGGGGTCCTAGTATGCTTTATCATGTGTTAGGACCCCTACGGAGTCCCCGTGACCCCTTTTGACACATTGGAATGCTGAAGTGTGTCTTAAGGGGTTCTACGACCCCTTATGACACATTAGAGCATTCCAATGTGTCAAAAGGGGTCACGATGATTCCCTAGGGGTCCTAGTACGCTTTATCATGTGTTAGGACACCTAGGGAGTCCCTGTGACCCCTTTTGACATATTTGAATGCTAAAGCTCACCTTAAGGGGTCGTAGGACCCTTTAAGACACACTTGAGCATTCCAATTTGTCAAAAGGGGTCACGGGGACTCCTTAGGGGTCCTAGTATGCTTTATCATGCGTTAGGACACCTAGGGAGTCCCTATGACCCATTTTGACACATTAGAATGCTCAAGTGTGTCTTAAGGGGTCCTACGATCCCTTAAGGCACACTTGAGCATTCCAATGTGTCAAAAGGGGTCACGGGGACTCCTTAGGTGTCCTAACACATGATAAAGCATACTAGGACCCCTAAGGAATCCTCATGACCCCTTTTGACACATTGTAATGCTCAAGTGTGTCTTAAGGGGTTGAAGGACCCCTTAAGACACACTTGAGCATTGCAATGTGTTCAAAGGGGTCATGATGACTCCCTAGGGGTCCTAGTATTCTTTGTCACGTGTTAGGACCCCTAGGGAGTCCCCGTGACCTCTTTTCACACATTGCAATGCTCAAGTATTCCTGAAGGGTTCATAGGACCCCTTAAGACACACTTAAGCATTCCAATGTGTGAAAAGGGGTCACGGGGACTCCTTAGGGGTCCTAGTATGCTTTATCATGTGTTAGGACACCTAGGGAGTCCCCGTGACCCCTTTTGACACATTAGAATGCTCGAGTGCACCTTAAGGGGTCGTAGGACCCCTTAAGACACACTTGAGTGTTCCAATGTGTGAAATGGAGTCACGAGGACTCCTTAGGTGTTCTAGTACACTTTACCATGTGTTAGGACACCTAAGGAGTCCCCGTGACCCCTTTTGACACACTGGAATGCTCAATTGTCTATTATGGGGTTGTAGGACCCCTTAAGACACACTTGAGTGTTCCAATGTGTGAAAAGGGGTCATGGGGACTCCTTAGGGGTCCTAGTACACTTTATCACATGTTAGGACACCTAGGGAGTCCCCGTGGCCCCTTTTGATGCATTGGAATGCCCAAGTGTGTCTTAAGGGGTTGCCGGACCCCTTAAGGCACACTTGAGCATTCCAATGTGTCAAAAGGGGTCATGGGGACTCCCTAGGGGTCCTGACATGTGATAAAGTATACTAGGACCCCTAAGGAGTCCCCATGACCCCTTTTGACACATTGCAATGCTCAAGTGTGTCTTAAGGGGTCAAAGGACCCCCTAAGACACACTTGAGCATTACAATGTGTCAAAAGGGGTAGTGATGAATCCCTAGGGGTCCTAGTATGCTTTATCATGCATTAGGACCCCTAGGGAGTCCCCATGACCCCTTTTGACACATTGGAATGCTCAAGTGTGTCTTAAGGGGTCCTGCGACCCCTTATGACACACTAGAGCATTCCAATTTTTCAAAAGGGGTCGCGATGATTCCCTAGGGGTCCTAGTATGCTTTATCAGGCGTTAGGACACCTAGGGAGTCTCCGTTACCCCTTTTGACACATTGGAATGTTCAAGTGTGCCTTAAGGGGTCGTAGGACCCCTTAAGACACAGTTGAGCATTCAAATATGTGAAAAGGGTTCACGGGGACTCCTTAGGGGTCCTAGTACACTTTATCACATGTTAGGACACCTAGCGAGTCTTTGTGACCCCTTTTGACACATTGGAATGCTCAAGTGTTTCTTAAGGGGTCCTACGATCTCTCAAGGCACACTTGAGCAGTCTAATGTGTCAAAAGGAGTCACGGGGACCTCCTAGGTGTCCTAACGCATGATAAAGTGTACGAGGACCCCTAAGGAGTCCCCGTGACCCCTTTTCACACATTAGAACACTCAAGTGTGTCTTAAGGGGTTCTATGACCCCTTAAGGCACACTTGAGCATTCTAATGTGTCAAAATAGGTCACGGGGAATCCCTAGGGGTCCTAGAATGCTTTATCATGGGTTAGCACCCCTAGGGAGTCCCCGTGACCCCTTTTGACACATTGGAATGCTCAAGTGTTCCTTAAGGGATTTTAGGACCCCTTAAGAAATGCTTGAGCCTTCCAATGTGTGAAAAGGGGTCATGGGGACTCCTTAGGGGTGGTAGTACACTTTATCATGCGTTAGGACACCTAGGGAGTCCCCGTGAACCCTTTTGACACATTGGAATGCTCAAGTGTTCCTTAAGGGGTCCTACGATCCCTTAAGGTACACTTGAGCATTCCAATGTGTCAAAAGAGGTCACAGGGACTCCCTAGGTGTCCTAACGCATGATAAAGCATACTAGGACCCCTAAGGAGTCCCCGTGACCCCTTTTCAAACATTGAAACACTCAAGTGTGGCTTAAGGGGTCCTGTGACCCCTTAAGGCACACTTGAGCATTCCAATGTGTCGAAAGTGGTCATGGGGACTCCCTAGGGCTCTTAGTATGCTTTATCATCCGTTAGGACCCCTAGGGAGTCCCCGTGAACCCTTTTGACACACTAGAATGCTCAAGTGTTCCTTAAGGGGTTGTAGGACCCCTTAAGACACACTTGAGCATTCCAATGTATGAAAAGGGGTCACGGGGACTCCTTAGGTGTCCTAGTATGCTTTATCATGCGTTAGGACACCTAGAGAGTCCCTGTGACCCCTTTTGACACATTGGAACACTCAAGTGTGCCTTAAGGGGTTCTATGACCCCTTAGTACACACTTGAGCATTCCAATGTATCAATAGGTTTCACAGGGACTCCCTGGGTGTCCTAGTACGTGTTGGGACACCTAAGGAGTCCCCCTGACCCCTTTTGATACATTGGAATGCTCAAGTGTGCCTTAAGGGGTCGTAGGACCCCTTAAGACACACTTGAGTGTTCCAATGTGTGAAAAGGGGTCACGGGGACTCCTTAGGGGTCCTAGTATACTTTATCACACGTTAGGATAGGTACGGAGTCCCCATGACCCCTTTTGACACATTGGAATGCTCAAGTGTACCTTAATGGGTCATAGGACCCCTTAAGACACACTTGAGTGTTCCAATATGTCAAAAGGTGTCATGATGACTCCCTAGGGGTCCTAGTATGCTTTATCATGCGTTAGGACCCCTAGGGTGTCCCCCTGATCCCTTTTGACACATTAGAATGCTCAAGTATGTATTAAGGGGTCCTACGATCCCTTATGACACACTAGAGGATTCCAATGTGTCAAAAGGGGTCACGATGATTCCCTAGGGGTCCTAGTACACTTTATCATGCGTTAGGACAGCTAGGGAGTCCCCGTGACCCCTTTTGACACATTAGAATGCTCAAGTGTGCCTTAAGGGGTCGTAGGACCCCTTAATGCACACTTGAACATTCTAATGTCTGAAAAGAGGTCACGGGGACTCCCTAGGTGTCCTAGTATGCTTTATCACATGTTAGGACCCCTAGGGAGTCCCCGTGACCCCTTTTGACACATTGGAACACTCAAGTGTTCCTTAAGGGGTCATAGGACCCCTTAAGACACACTTGAGTGTTGCAATGTGTCAAAAGTGGTCACGATGACTCCCTAGGGGTCCTAGTACGCTTTATCACGCTTTAGGACCCCTAGGGAGTCCCCCTGACCCCTTTTGATACATTGGAATGCTGAAGTGTGTCTTAAGGGGTCTTACGACCCCTGATGACACACTAGAGCATTCCAATGTGTCAAATGGGATCATGATGATTCCCTAGGGGTCCTAGTACACTTTATCACGTGTTAGGACACCTAGGGAGTCCCTGTGACCACTTTTGACACATTCGAATGCTCAAGTGTGCCTTAAGGGGTCGTAGGACCCTTTAGGACACACTTGAGGGTTCTAATGTGTGAAAATGGGTCATGGGGACTCCCTAGGGGTCGTAGTACACTTTATCACATGTTAGGACCCCTAGGGAGTCCCTGTGACCCCTTTTGACACATTGGAATGCTCAAGTGTTCCTTAAGGCATTGTAGGACCCCTTAAGACACACTTGAGTGTTCCAATGTGTGAAAAGGGGTCACAGGGACTCAATTTCGGTAGGCCTGTAATGGGGTCAATAGGATTCAAAATGCAACTTCAATGGAATGGTGACCCTTTGGAATGCATTAGATCATGTTAGAGGACCTACATACCAAATTTGGATGACTTTTGCCTAGTAGAACTCAAAAGGGGTCGATGGGCTGCTCTTGGGAGACCACATGTAGAAACGGTAGTCCGTAGGCCTGTTGAGGGGTCATTAGGGTTTTAAATGCAACTTTAATGGAATGGTGACCCTTTCTAACACATTAGAACATATCAGAGCACCTATGTACCAAATTTGGATGACTTTTTCCTAGTAGAACGTGAAAGGGGTCCATGGGGTGCTCTCAGGATACCTCATGTCGTATTGGGGTCGGTAGGCCTGTCAAAGGGTCATTAGGGTTAGAAATGAAACTTTGATGGAACGATGACCCTATGTACCAAATATGGATGTCTTTTTCCAAGTAGAACTTAAAAGAGGTCCATGGGGTGGTCTCGGGAGACCACATGTCGAATTGAGGTCGGTAAACCTGTTAAGGGGTCATTAGGCTTACAAATGCAACTTGGATGGAATGGTGACCCTTTGGAATACATTAGGACATGTTAGAGGACCTATGTACCAAATTTGTATGACTTTTTCCTAGTAGAACTCAAAAAGAGTCCATGGGGTTCTCTAAGGAGACCACATGTCAAATTAGGGTTGGTAAGCCTGTTAAGGGGTCATTAGGGTTCCAAATGGGACTTCTATGGAATGGTGACCCTTTGGAATGCATTAAGACATGTCAGAGGACCTACGTACAAAATTTGGATGACTTTTTTCTAGTAGAACTCAAAAGTGGTCCATGGGGTGTTCTCGGGAGACCACATGTCGAATCATGGTGTGTAGGCCTGTTAAGGGGTCATTAGGGTTCTAAATGAAACTTTTATGGAACGGTGACCCTTTCAAATTCATTAAGACATGTCAGAAGATCTATGTACCAAATTTGGATGACTTTTTTCTAGTAGAACTCAAAAGGGGTCCATGGGGAGCTCTCGGGAGACCACATGTCAAAATGGGGTTAGTAGGCATGTTAAGTGGTCATTAGGGTTTGAAATGCAACTTCTATGGAAACGTGAACCTTTGGAATGCATTAGGACTCCCTAGGGGTCAAATGGGGTCAGGGGGACTCCCTAGGGGTCCTAACGCATACTAGGACCCCTAGGGGGTCCCCCTGACCCCTTTTGACACATTGGAACACTCAAGTGTGTCTTAAGGGCTCCTTTTGACTCCCTAGGGTTCCTAACATGTGATAAGGCATACTAGGACCCCTAGGGAGTCATCGTGACCCCTTTTGACATATTGGAATGCTCAGGTGTGTCTTCAGGGGTCCTACGACCCATTATGACACACTAGAGCATTCCAATGTGTCAAAAGGGGTCACGATGATTCCCTAGGGATGCTAGTATACTTTATCACATGTTAGGACACCTAGGGAGTTCCCATGACCCCTTTTGACACATTGGAATGCTCTAGTGTGTCTTAAGGGGTCGTAGGACCCCTTATGACACACTAGAGCATTCCAATGTGTCAAAAGGGGTCATGATGATTCCCTAGGGGTCCTAAGATAGCTAGGGAGTCCCCGTGACCCCTTTTGACACATTGGAATGCTCAAGTGTGCCTTAAGGGGTCATAGGACCCCTTAAGACACACTTGAGCATTCTAATTTGTGAAAAGGGGTCATGGGGACTCCTTAGGGGTCCTAGTATGCTTTATGACATGTTAGGACACCTAGGGAGTCCTCGTGACCCCTTTTGACACATTGGAATGCTCAAGTGTGCCTTAAGGGGTCCTAACATGTGATAAAGCATACTAGGACCTTTAGGGAATCATCGTGACCTTTTTTGACACATTGGAATGTTCTAGTGTGTCATAAGGGGTCGTAGGACCCTTTAAGACACACTTGAGCATTTCAATGTGTCAAAAGGGGTCGTAGGGACTCCCTAGAGGTCCTAACACATGATAAGGCATACAAGGACCCCTAGGGAATCATCATGACCCCTTTTGACACATTAGAATGCTCAAGTGTGTCTGAAGGGGTCACGATGACTACCTAGGGGTCGTAGTATGCTTTATCACGCGTTAAGAACCCTAGGGAGTCAAAAGGACCCCTTATGACACACTTGAGCATTCCAATGTGTCAAAAGGGGTCACGGGGACTCTCTAGGTGTCCTAACACATGATAAAATGTACTAGGACCCCTAGGGAGTCATCGTGACCCCTTAAGACACATCATGACCCCTAGGGGGTCCCCATGACCCCTTATCACGTGTTAGGACCCCTAGGGAGTCTCTCTTTGCCTCTAGTGAACTATTCTTCAAAGTGTCCATTTTTGCATAGCTAGGGTTTATGATGCCTGTAAAAGGCACATTTAATACAAAGATTTAGCTGACGACATTAGTACATATATAATATACATTATATATATCATATGCCTCTTTTTTATATATATTATATACATAAATATATGTAAAAGTTCAATTGTTTTCATTTGCTCCCGCCAGTTTTTCATCAGTCAGGGAATATCGGTTACCCGATATTTTTGGGTACCTAATTTTTGCTAGGCAATATTTGACAAAAATATTCCGTGTCCCCACAGAGTAGACAATCATGAGATTTTATACTTTTTTCATGCATTGCAAAACAAAAAACATGATTTGGGGCCCATTGTTTGATTTTTGTCGACTTGTGGTTTCACCATGGGAAGCACCAGTCGTCGAAAGGCTAAACATAAGAGGAAGCTGACAGATGACAAAATTTAGGCATATAGGGAAAAAGATAAGGAAAACCATCGAAGAAGGAGAGAAGGTATGTTAACCATTAATCAAGGTGACCCCGTAAATGTAGTTGTAAGTGAAGAGGATGTTCAATTTGAAAATGCATAGATGGAGATTGAAAATGTAGACTTTGGGAATGAAAATGTTGCACAAGAATGACATGAATTTTATACAACTCCAAATTATATGCGAAATGAAGTCCCTTGTAATAAAGATAATCAATCTTCAAATTTGAGGCTTTAAAAAACACCTAAATGGTTAATTGAAATTGAGGAGAACATTATGAATAATTGGGAAGGAAAGAGGTCACATAGAACCGTTAGGTTGTGGGCTTCAAGACTTTATGATCAATTTTTTCAAAACAAGACATTGGTTGAGAAATATCAAATTTTTGTGCAGTTGTTAAAGATGCAAAAGATGAGACCTATGCTTGTGAAATTGAAGATTCATGTGAACAAAAAAATGGAGAGAAATGCCATTGTTGTGAAAAATCTTTTCAATGCTCTCAATAACATTGGGAAGACTAGCAGAGAAAAAGACAAGAGAGTTTCTCAAAGGGTTATTACAACCTCCTTAGTAAGTCATCAGTTGAGAAAGGCTCGTTTGATGAGACAAACTTGTGTTGACTTCAATATAGATGATAAAACTTTGGGTAGAGCACTTACAAGAAGAGAAAGACTTGATGATCCGCTTCAAATTAATACATGGGCTTATGGTGGGAGACTTCCACATTTTGATAAGAAGCTAACAGACATTGTCATGGATGAAATTCAACAATTTTGGGATGCTAACTCAAGAGTGTCACCAAATGTGAAGGATGTCTTGAAGTTGAGAGTTAGCAATCGAGACCGCACTCCACATCCTAAAAATTATGTGGAGGTAAGTCAAACAATGTTGTATAAAATTTTTTTTGAGACACATCAAACATTGAAAATATCACAAAGGTCTTTTGAATCCGTGAAGCCATTTTATTGTGTACCCCTTAAGATTTGAAATACATGTTGTTGCAAATATCATGTTGAGTTTTCAATGCATCATAATTATTACGGTCCATTCATTCTAAATTGCATACAAATGAAATGCTAGAGGATTGTGGTGCAAGTGGTCTTCCCAAATCATCAAGAGACTTGCTAGATCAATTTTTATGTCATAGAGATGATGGTTGTTTATTTTATAAAAAAAATTGCTTAAATGCCAAGTGCTCAGAATATGGTGGCTTGTCCATGTTTAGAACATGTTTTCATGAGGGTTTGGAACACAATTTTGGAAAGACACTCGTCCAAAAAAAGGTATATGAAATAGTGAAATATACATTGAAGAGTGGAGGTGAAGGCTTTAGATGTGAGTTAGTTGCAAAAGAATACAATGTTACTGATTTTATCTCAGATTTCAAGAAAAATATTTTTTACAAGTATGAAAGGCATAGTCACAAGTCTCAATGGTTGGATCAACAATTTAGGACATGTAAGGACACTTTCCCCATTGGAACTATTATATCCATTGTAGACTTTGTAGAGAACTATACATTGCAGCCCCAAAATGGGACTCAAGCTCAATATTACAATTTGATTCAGGTTGCTATTTTTGTACACATCACATATAGACATTCCCTTGATAGCACAAAAGATGAGTGAAAGATAATCAGAGAGTACCATTTTTATATGAGCGATGACAGGTCTCACTCTCATGAGTTTGTTCGAAATTGTTTCTAGAACTATTTTGACTTCTTGCAGGAAAATGGTAGTGCTATGGATAGGCATCTCATTTGGTTAGATAATTGCACTGGTCAATTTAAGAATGCCAAAATGTTTTATTGGTTGTGTAGAATGCATGTGGAGAGAGATGTACCTCATATTTGGAGTTTTTTTGAGTCAGGGCATGGGAAAGGGGAGCACGACGGAGTAGGTGTGTGTGTCAAGAGAGCTCTAGTTAAGGAGCAATTGAGGATTTCAGGTGTTGTACTTCTTGATGCTCATTCTATTGTTGATTGGTGTACTTTAGCATTGTCACAGGGGGGACTCTTGATTCTACAGTGCGTAGATTCTTTTGGTTGGTTGAGGACAGAACTATAGGAGATAGATTGGATTGCCAAACAATGAACGACTCTTAAAAAATGAATTCATTCCGAAGCTCCAATAGTAGTACATGGACCATTTGGACATGAGAGTTGGCTTTTTTTTGCCCCATGTGTTTTCAGTATGATTGGGATCATTGTGAGTCAAGTGAGTGGGTGGATACATCGGTTCCATAGTATCTGACTCCTTTATCTTTGATACTCTCTATAAGAAATGATGACATGGACACTTCAGTTGACTATGACCATCTTTCAGATCTTTTGAAGCCAAGAGATGTTTTTGCATTGGTTGCACCATAGGGGAATGATGAGAGGTCAGATTATTGGTTAGCACATTATGTACAAGGTAAACAAAAGCTTGTACAACCGATGATAGATGGTGATGGGTTCACATATCCTATTGGTTCAGTTGTTGTTGCGGGAACATGGCTACGAATATACATGATTAGAAAGAATGGAGTTCCCACATTTGAAGACTATGAGAAGCACAAAACTATTCTTATGTATTCACACCTTGTTATAGCAACAAATTTCAAGTTGTCAAAGCATCAAGGAAGACCAAAGACAAAAGAACTTTGGACAATTACTACTGCTGATCATGAAGCACTATTGGAGACCCTGAAGCAAAGAGATGACCCTTCAAGAACACTTGACTAGGTAATAAGTTAACTTAGTGCATTATTTTCTAAGTTTGTTAGGCTTAATTTCAATACATTAATTTGACCTTCGTAGATTGTATTTTGAGTCAATAAACTTGGTTTTGTATGTGGAATGTAACTTGTGCAGGAGCACCTATGAAGATGCCTATGGTCACCATGGATCCAATTAGAGATAGAAGGACAAAAGGATCCTTAATGGTTAATTGAGATCTTTTGAAGCCTATAATGGCAATTTGTAACAATCAATTTGATTTAAAAGTTAAATATCCTAAAACTCTTCATAAGGACTTATGACCAAAATCATGTATGGGTGGCCAATAGTGCCAGGAAAAGATCTTACATGTCATATACTTATGTCATTTGCATGGTTTTAATTCTTACATGTTTGATTGTTGTTTGTAATTCTTTAAGGATATTATTTTTTATCAAATTTAACAAGCTTAATCATGATTAATTTCACAGTTCAAATTTCAGACATACCACTAACAGTTAGTTGAAAGAGGCTCATATCTCAGACCTTGTGAGAGGTATTGGAAAAATTTTAGGTGCTATAGGATCATGTTCTTGAGACCTACAATAACCTCTCTCGGTTTTGGGTAATTCGACTTCGTTTGTATTTGGCAAGGTGATCTCAGTCAATGCAAAAACTTGCAGTGAGGGTTAGTTGAAAGTGGCTCAATAGCATATCTTTCAAACCATCTGACCTGGCATCGAACCATCTGCTCCATCAGCTCCGGTTGGCTGGGTAAACACTAGTGACAACCCCATTCTACCCACAGAGTTACGAAAATGCTCACGACCATGCTCCACCCAAGTGACCCCAAGGTGCACTACGCATGATTGGGCAATGATATTCTACGGATCCTATCATGGACCTCATGAGAGATATTGACAAATTGTCAGGTGCTACAGGATCATGTTTTTGAGATCTACAATAACCTCTCTTAGTTTTGGGTGATTCAACTTCATTTGCATTTGGCAAGGCATTCTCAATCGATGCCAAAACTTGCAGTGAGGGTCAGTTGAAAGTGGCTCAGTAGCGTATCTTTCAAACCATCTAACTTGGCATCGAACCATCTACTCCATCAGCTTTGGTTGGCCAGGTAAACACCAGTGACAACCCCATTCTACCCACAGAGTCATGAAAATGCTCGCGACCATGCTCGACCCAAGTGACCCCAAGGTGCACTAAGCATGATTGGGCAGCGATCTTCTGGGGCTTGTATCTCAAACCTCGTGAGAGCTATTGAAAAACTATCAAGTGCTATGGGATTATTTTTTTGAGGTCTACAATAACCTATCTCAGTTTTGGGCGATTCGACTTTGTTAGCATTTGGAAAGGCGATCTCAGTCGATGCCAAAACTTGCAATGAGGGTCAGTTGAAAGTGGCTCAGCAGCATATCTTTCAATCCATCTGACCTGGCATCAAACCATCTACTCCATCAGCTCCATTTGGCTAGGTAAATTCTAGTGACAACCCCATTCTACCCATAGAGTCATGAAAATGCTCGCGACCACGCTCGACCCAAGTGACCCCAAGGTGCACTAAGCATGATTGGGTAGTGATCTTCTGGGGATCATATCTCAGACCTCGTGAGAGCTATTGACAAACTATCAAGTGCTATGGGATCATGTTTTTGAGGTCTACAATATCCTCTCTTAGTTTTGGGCGATTTGACTTCGTTTGCATTTGGCAAGGCGATCTCAGTCGATGCCAAAACTTGCAGTGAGGGTCAGCTGAAAGTGGCTCAGCAGCGTATCTTTCAAACCATCTGACCTGGTATCAAACCGTCTACTCCATCAGCTCTGGTTGGTCAGGTAAACACCAGTGACAACCCCATTCTACCCAAAGAGTAATGAAAATGCTTACGACCACGCTCGACCCAAGTGACCCCAAGGTGCACTAAGCACGATTGGGCAGCGATCTTTTGGGGCTTGTATCTCAGACCTCATGAGAGCTATCGACAAAATATTAGGTGCTACGGGATCATGTTTTTAAGGTCTACAATAACCTCTCTCAATTTTGGGTGATTCGACTTTGTTTGCATTTGGAAAGGTGATCTCAGTCGATGCCAAAACTTGCAGTAAGGGTCAGTTGAAAGTGGCTCAGCAGTGTATCTTTCAAACCATCCGACCTGGCATCACACCATTTGCTCCATTGGCTCCAGTTGGCCAGGTAAATGCTAGTGACAACCCCATTCTACCCATAGAGTCATGAAAATGCTCACGACCACACTCGACCCAAGTGACCCCAAGGTGCACTAAGCACGATTGGGCTGCGATCTTCTAGGGATCATATCTCAGACCTTGTGAGAGCTAGTAAAAAACTGTTAGGTGGTACAGGATCATGTTTTTGAGGTCTACAATAACCTCTCTCAGTTTTTGGTGATTTGACTTCGTTTGCATTTGGCAAGGCGATCTCAGTCAATGCCAAAACTTCCAGTGAGGGTCAGTTGAAAGTGGCTCAGTAGCGTATCTTTCAAACCATCTGACCTAGCATCAAACCGTCTACTCCATCAGCTCCAGTTGGCTGGGTAAACACTAGTGACAGCCCCATTCTACCCATAGAGACATGGAAATGCTCACAACCACGCTCAACCTAAGTGACCCCAAGGTGCACTAAGCACGATTGGGCAGCAATCTTCTGGGGCTCGTATCTTGGACCTCATGAGAACTATCAAAAAATTGTTAGGTGCTATGGGATTGTGTTTTCAAGGTCTACAATAACCTCTCTCATTTTTTGGTGATTCGACTTCATTTGCATTTGGCAAGGCGATCTCAATCGATGCCAAAACTTGCAGTGAGGGTCAGTTGAAAGTGGCTCAGTAGCGTATCTTTCAAACTGTCAGACTTGGCATCGAACCATCTGCTCCATCAGCTTTGGTTGGCTAGGTAAACACTAGTGACAACCCCATTCCACCCACAGAGTCATGAAAATGCTCGTGACCACGCTCGACCCAAGTGACCCCAAGGTGCACTAAGCACGATTGGGCAGTGATCTTCTGGGGCTTGTATCTTGGACCTCATGAGAGCTATTTGACAAACTATCAGGTGCTATGGGATCATGTTTTTTAGGTCTACAATAACCTCTCTCAATTTTGGGCGATTCAACTTCATTTGCATTTGGCAAGGCGATCTCAGTCGATGCCAAAACTTGCAGTGAGGGTCAGTTGAAAGTGGCCCAGCAGCGTATCTTTCAAACCATCCAACCTAGCATTGAACCATCTACTCCATTAGCTCTGGTTGGCCAGGTAAATGCTAGTGACAACCCCATTCTACCCACAGAGTCATGAAAATGCTCGTGACCACGCTCAACCCAAGTGACCCCAAGGTGCACTAAGCACGATTGGGTAGTGATCTTTTGGGGCTCATATCTCGGACCTCGTGAGAGCTATTGACAAACTATTTGGTGCTATAGGATCATGTTTTTGAGGTCTACAATAACCTCTCTCAATTTGGGGTGATTTGACTTCATTTGCATTTGGAAAGGCGATCTCAGTCGATGCCAAAACTTGCACTGAGGGTCAGTTGAAAGTGGCTCAGCATCATATCTTTCAAACCGTCTGACCTAGCATTGAACCATCTACTCCATCAGCTCTGGTTGGCCAGGTAAACACTAGTGACAACTCCATTCTTCCCACAGAGTCATGGAAATTCTCGTGACCACGCTCGACCCAATTGACCCCAAGGTGCACTAAGCACGATTGGGCAGCGATCTTTTCAGTTGTTGGATTCATAGAGGACGGGGACTATATAAGTGGGAAATTCAAGAGCAATTTTGAATACCAAGCTGATGATTCCTTCATGACGCATGATAATGTAGTTCTTTGTGTTGACATCAGTCATGATTCAGAGATGTTGGCTTCAGGTTCACAGGGTGGGAAAATTGAGGAGGATGTGCTCGCAATTGAATCCCAAAATACATATGTATGATGGCTTCGAAAAAATATTTATTGGTGTCACTTGCATGAAGTGGTATGTTTGTGGAGAGCTAGAAATGACATGCTCTAGTTATAGCACCAAGCGTCCAATCAAAACACAAACGCATTAACACTTGTTTTGCAATAAGATCTAGATGGCACTATTCAGTAAATTAGTCCCTTCGCGTCTATCTCATGTTTATGAATAGATGTTTGTAAGCCTTTATTGCTTTCGGGTTAAAAGCATTATCATTTATAGTTTAGTTGATTCATTGTAAATCCTACATGGGGAGTTCTACTCAGATAATTCAAAGGGCGCTTACGCTTCTCAATAGTGAAGTGATCCAACTGTTGGTGTTGGCTGAGTCTTTTTGTTTGGGCTTTAAAGGTCATTTTGTAAGCATTTCTTTTGAGGACAAATCTTTTCACCAACAAGAAGTTAAACCTCAAACATAATAAGCTCCATGAACAGGGTATTCTAGAGTAAAGAAAAACAAATGTAACTTCAACAAGATATAATTTAAATCATAATGATAATCATAGTCAAGATATAACTTCACCATTCAATTCCACAAACATGAATAATAAATATGTATATACAAAAGATGACGCAAATATAACATATAAATGAATATGTTCTATATATGTATCAAATGTATCAAAAGTATGTCCATATAAAAACATGGCACATGCCATTTCAAAATGTCTACAAAATCAATGTTTTAAGGTGTATAATGTGGCATATATGCCATCTCAAAATGTGCCAAGTGTCATCTCTAAATGACCACAAAACTAAAACTGCATCCTATGCTGTAGGGGGATCATCAAAATGTAGCCTCTTTGAAGAAGTGTTGGGCTCTGATTGATCCTACATAAAAAATGAGTTCAAACCAAAGTTAGATTGCTTACTTTATATGATTTGCACACACACACACACACACACACACACACACACACATATATATATAATTCATAATTTTCAAACACTAATTTATTTAAAATTATAACTGAATACAAATAAATTTGTACCTGGTCTCTCGATCACCTACCATGATCAGGTGTCCTAACATAGGTCCTGGGTAGCGAAGGGACCATGCCAACAATACCAACTCTGACCTATAAATATATATTTGCAATAATGAGATTAGTAGACTGGTGCAACATAGAGTAATAAATCTAAAAAATAGGATGATAGCATAATAAAATTACAAATTGATTGAACTAAAATTAAAACTTACATCTGGTGATCCCTCCTCTAGAATAGTGGGCTTGGTCAACAAAGAAATGAAAGATTCTTGTGGGACCTCCCTCACAGTCGGAGTAACCTATGAGAGTAAAAAGATTGTCAATTATACATCAATGTACTTCATCATAGCAACCCTAGTTACAAAATACAAATAACAATATGTAAAAGTCTACGTACAATTAGGCTATCACTCCGAATCGAGATGCTTGTAACCCTACGCTACCGAACCAGTGTCAGGACATCATCAATAGCCACACCCTATACAATAAAGTGCAAGTAAAATATTTATTACTACACACAAGTGGCATACATATGCATGCATAATTAATCTTAAACAATTAACTACCTTTCCTTTGTCAACACCTAATGAAGGAACCCCCTCACGCCCCCCACTGACATTGGCTGTAGCCTGCAAGAACACAATAAGATGACAATATATATTATTAAATGTATGAATTTTATTGCTCTAATTGATAGAGATTTAAGCATGTACACCAAATGATATAAAAAAAAACTAATGGGTTCATAATTTATAATATACCGTATAGTCATCAAGGCCAAATGAAATGACCGAAAGTGTGGACTCATCCACCTGTCTCACCTCCTCCTATGTCATCGACTGAACATAAATGGAAAAAATATATATACATAAGTGCATGCAAACATTAAAATTAATCTAAATAAATAAATTATTTTTAAATTAAATAAGTCATGTGACAAATTTATTTATAATGTTTACTCTTACCATATCAATAGGAGTCAATGGCTCTACGTGCACCTCCTGAGCACTCTCATGAGATGTAGATGCTCCATGAGGTGTTGTAGCCTTTGCAGTAGCCTCTCTTGTATCTCCCTCATCAATATCATGAAACTGATATATATCAGAATTAGTAAGCGGTTTGAGGCACATATGCCTGCACATAATGCATGTATGGGGCTCGCATACACGTGAACTTCGATGAGATGTCGATGTCCTAGCAGCATCCACAGGAGGCAACACTAACCTAGTCTGTGTGATCAACTGATCACTTAGTAAATAAATTTCCCTAATGGTCTATTCAGCAGCCTCCCTAATGATATCAAGATGCTGCACTGAAGGAGGGGGGGGGACAAAGGTAGTGGCCTTTCAGCGCTAGGAAGATGGCCTAGTCTGAGGAGCTCCTCTGCCTATGCCCATGTTGGGCCTCATACTCCAATAATCAACATGTTGACCAAGCACAAACTCAGCATACAATTTTTTAAGGAAATAAAATGGGACCTCCAAATTGCTATGTGGTGGTTTATCAAAAACCATCCACCAGTGATCCCAAAAGTTTGTGTGCATCGCTTCATTTGTGCACCATTTTATTGATAATTTGGGCTTTTTGGGGTCAACTGGTATTCCAATTTTAGGATCGACAAAAAGGGCAGCTATATCTTCCTTAGTTATATTAAGGGCTGCAATCCCATCATGGTCAAGCCCATCACCAAATTGGTCGCGCATATCATCACGCCAATGAAGAGCAGCATTATGTTGCTGCATGAGTGTGTCAATATTTCCAACAATTGTATTTAGTGTGGTAAGCATGGGAGCTAATGTAGGTATATTTTGATATGTGTTTTGGAAACCTCGTATTGTGTTCAAATTTTCTTCTATCAAATCTTGTAAAGATTTAGGGTTTAGATATGGGGGATTGTTTTTCAGATTGTTATTTGGAGGGTTATTTTCTTCATTGTTTTCAGCCATGCCTGATTAAATAAAAAACAAATCTAAGTTTCAAATATTATTACAAATATAAATACAAAACCCTATTTTAAAAAAAAAACACTACATTTACAATGAAAATGAAATAAATTAATAAAAATATACAATTAACTACTTACCAAATATGCTTGAAGTCAAATTTGACATTTCGAATATCAGGTATCCAAAAATATATCAGGTATCAAAAAACCACGGCTAGAAAATGATAAAATCATGCTAGGAATTGAAGAATAGGGCTCGCGGGTGCGGGATATATGCCACAGTTATCGAGTACCCAATATTATCGGGTACCCGATATTTTTGAGTACCCAATTAAGAATGTGCTTTGGTGGCAGGCTTGCCCAGGTGTACTGACACCCAGGCCTACTAAAAAGTCAACAAGCACTTTCATGCGCTTTTGGACGAGTGAAAAGTGAATATTTTTCACATCACCACTTTTTGGCCCCTCATCTTCTTGCACATACCCAAATACAAATTTTTCTTAAAATGTTTTAGGAAAACTTATATATAATACTAAAATTATATTAAAATACTTTTAAAATTAACTTTCTATTATGATGAAGGTATTTTGAATCCTTCTATGTATAACCTGCATAATTTAGCCTTAAAAAGACAACTACTTTTTATAAGTATTTGAAATTTAAAATTTATTCAAAAAAGAAAATTTCATTCCAAGAATATAATATTTTTCTTTAAAAATAGTTATTAAATAAATTAAAAAATACAAATTATCATATATAATAAACATTGTTTTCATACAACCAGGAGTTCCATTGGGGAATTCCTTGCTTCCTATCTTGGACTCCCCCTTGGTTTTAAACTGACTGATTCTTTTTGGCTCAATTTAGTGGAGTGGTTTTATAGAAAACTTGCCAGATGGAAAGGTTCTCTCTTGAGCCAAGCTGGTAAACTCCTCCTGAAATCCTATTTACAAAGCCTCCCACTATTCACTTTGAGTCTTTTCAAAATCCCTACCAAATTCATTGATATTATTGAGAAAATTCAAAGGTCCTTTCTCTGGTCTTGAGTTGAAGAGAGAAAAAAGTTGGCTCTCGTGGCCGGAGGAAATGTTTGTAAAACCTTGAAATGGGGAGGTTTGGGAGTCCATCTTATTAAGGTGGTTAATAGTACTTTACTGGGGAAAAAAATTTGGTGGATCTATGGTGAGTAGAAGGAATGGAACCAAATCATCATCAAGAACTACCTTTTTCCATTCATAGGAATGATGCAGTTTCTCAAGTCTAATGTTAGGATTGAGGGTTCTTCTATTTTGAATAGTATCTAGCAGGCTATAAGTACTGCTTTGATGGGGGTGAAGTGCTTGTTGGGTAATGGTTGTAGTATTAGGTTTTCAGAGGATAAATGCATTGGTAAGTCCTCTCTTGCCTCCACCCTTGATGCCCTTCCCCTCATCAAAGATTGCAACAAGAGACTTGGTCCTTGAATTTGTAATTACTAGATCAATCAGTCTTGGGTTGATCTAGCTAGGGTGGATGATAGTCTTCAACCTTTGATGTTGGATCTTAATGTGCAGAGGTCAGAGTTGGGGGTGGAAGATTCTGTGGTTTGAGCTGCTCATCCCTCAAGGTCCTACGTGGTTGTCTCAGCTATTTCTCTCCTCTTGAACCATTTGGACCTACTGCATTTTTGGGCTTAGGTTTGGGACAACAGATTGATATCTAAACATAACTTTTTTTATTGGTTGGTTTTGCAGAATAAGATTATTACGCTAGATAACCTTCCAAAAAGGGGGATGATGGTGGTTAATCATTGCTTCTTGTGTTTGAAGGAGGAAGAAAATTCTTTCCACCTAGTTGTTTCCTACCCTTATTTGTTTGAAGTTTGGAATTTGGTCCTTAACATCTAGAACCAATAGTGGGTTTTTGTTGGTAGCCTGCATGATATTTTATCCAAGGGAGAATGGCTGATGTGAGTATTGAAAGGAACCTCTGGAATATTATTTCCCCACATGTCATTTGGAAAATATGTAGAGAGCGCAATGATAGGGTGTTTAGGAACACCTCACTACCCCTGGCTATCGTGGTGGAGACACTACTACATTTGGGGCCCAATTTCAACAGATAATTTTATTTTATAAATTTGGGTTTTTCTTTGTAATAGTCCCCGATGGTGTCAGAATTCTGATGAGTTTTAAATAGACCATTGGAATTCTAACATTTTTGGGGTATACTTTAAAAAATAAGTGAAACAGCCAAATCTTTTTTATTTTGATTACCCACAAAAAGAGTTTTAGAGTGGGACGAAGCGATTGACAAAGACCATTTTATTTTGATTGTAGCCCGCAAAGGGAGTTTTATGAGTGAGATAAAGCAATTGACATAGGCCCTAGATAGATTTTGAGGTATCTGATTATTGAGAACCCAAAACCTAGCATTGCAATCATCCATACTCTCAATGCTTTGGCTTCCCCTTTCCACCGTTATTTTGGGCTTCACCTCCTAGTAGCGTCGGGTTTGTTTATTTCAATGTGATAGGGGAGAATAAGTAAACTACCACATTCATCCCAATGAATGAAGTAGTTTCCTTGGTCTCGCATGTCACATTAAAAGAATGAAATAATTTAGGCGTTGAGCACTTAAATTAGGGCATACTTATGAAATTTTTTGATTAACTAAATGGTAAAAGAAAAAAAAAAGGATTTCATTCTTTGGTTATATGTAAAGTTTATTTGTTCTCACCTATCACATTGAAAGAATGAAATAATTTATGTGCTGAGTGCCTAAATTAGGGCATGCTTATGAAAATTTATATATTTAGCTAGTGACAGTTCCTCAAAAGCTTCTAATCATTGAATATATTTTCTACTTCTGAAGAAAACATCATGTTTTTAGAATTATCTTGTTCTTTTCCTAATAGCTTTGGACTTTTCAACATGGAAATTCTACTCTTTGATGGTGTGGCATTGATGAAACTATTTTTTCTTGAAGATAATACATAAAGAAAAAGAGAAAACCATGTACACTTCTTGGGAGTTAGATATTTATTGATAGTTAAGAAATACATTACCTAGCTTTGATATGAATTTTGTTTTTTCATCATAAGCATAAGTGCATTTTTGTCACAATTGCTGAAATATAATAGACACTATTTTGTCTTGTTTAATCATTACAAGTTGTAGTAAGATGCAACAACATATGGATCTTGGATAAATTGTGTGTCTCTATTTGCATACAATAAATTCAACATGTACTTTGCAAATGCATTTATCCATATATCAGCTTGATATAGTTTTAGCATTACAATTTTCCATGACAATGTTGGTTACATAGCATTGTAATATAATTTGCTTCATCTAATTTGAATTCATCAAAGAAATAGTGCAATGTATCTTCTATTAGGTATTTTTTGGTTTCAAATTGTTTGAAGAAGTCTCTTTCATTGTAGAATTTGGATTTGGCAAGGGCTCTAATATTTTTGTTCTTCTTATTGGACGCAATAGAAAACTAAATCAATAACTAGAAGTTTTTTAAGTTTTTATAGGTTTTTGTATTATGATAAGTTTGTATTTTGGTAAGATTTGCATCAAGCAATGAAGAATCACATGTGATGCATTTGTCCACAAAATTTTCATTTTCAATGTTCATTCACTTTCTATAGATAGATGCATCTTTTATCCATAACATAAAATGTACATGCTCATTTCCTCGATTTTGAAATTTTGTGACAAAAAATAGCCTAAGAGTTGATCATTTTTTAGCATCATTATTCAAAATGCATTGACCCTATAGTAGAAGTAGTGACTACAAAGTAATGGTTTTTTTTCTAATTTCAAATTCTAGGTCTCTATCCTCTATATTGTCAAAATACTTGACTTCTTCAGCCTACTAGATATATGGAACAAGGCTTTGCATAATGGCTTCCAAAAATGTTCTTCAGTTGTCAATGTTACAAAAAAGGTTGGAGGTCCATATTGTCTTATCATTACAAATATGTTATTTTTTGTGTTCTCTAAATAATCTATAGATATGCAAATGCTTCTCAAAGATCTAAATCTAAATGAACATCTTAGTATTTTGTCCAGATTTACATAGGAGCATCCAAATCCTTAACAACTAGCTTTCTACCTTTTAACACAATTTTTCTTATGAAAATCCATGCAAACAAAGGTATTTCTTGAATAATGGTTTTAATTACTTTAAAGAAAACATTTATTATGTGCATTGAAAATTCATTATTTTTATGTATGAGCTCCCCTTTTTTTTGGTATGATAATTTCTTTGTAACATAATTTGGCTGACGAGATCCATAGAATAAAGTTTAGAAGTTCATCTCTTCTCAATAAGTGTCTTGAAAAATACCTAGAGGCTTAAAGCCTTTCGATTGAAAAATTCCAATATTAGTTGTATAAAAATATTTGATTATATTTAATTCATTAAACTAATAAATAAGTGATTTGGTTATTATTTCTTCGTCATGTTTAGACATGTCATCATCTATGTATGTTTTTTTATTCAATATTTGCATGTATCTTTTTTTTGTTCTTTAGAAGAAGAGTTTCCTAATATTTATTTATGGAGACACTTTCAAAACTAATTGGTGATTGATTCACCATCCATACAACATGGTAAGACTATTTGGATCATAAAAACACCATACCTTTCAAACCAAACTCCCACTATTGTACTGTACCTAGTAAATTTACTAGGTTACCTTCACTGTCTCATGAAGATCAGTCAAATCGACACTTGTTCATGAATTTAATAAGTTAAAAGGTTATCACACATGTTATATTTATTCATCCCATGAAGTCTGGGCCCTTAGAGTTCTTGGGATGATTTCATCTTCAAAGAAAACTCAGACTATTACTAGAAAAGTCTATTAATCTAGACTGTGAATTAATTCCAGGTGTGTAAGCTCTTCAAATAGGATATATTTTGAGTAGTAGAGATTGAAAATGAATAAAAAAAATCCTAATGCATCTCTAACACTCATACAAAGATCTCAAATAAATGAAATATAAATTCAACATCAATATTGTAGACAAATGTAACTTTCTTTGTTATTCTTTGTTCAGCCTGTACACACCAGGTCTATCATACTCGTACTAAGGGTTTTGATAATAAATAGGAATCATAATCTCAACTTCCCCAACCCCTCATGATCAGTTAGATGGCTTAGTTAAGTGTTTAGATATCAAAATCCTAACTTCCCTCCTAAATGGCTACTAGTCATTGTATTTTAAATATTTGAAAACTTAAACTATGAAAATGCTTTAAAAACCTTATTAATAGGAATTTTAAGAACTCCAAAGGTTTCCAAACACCTAGGAGACTTAATTTATTCATTCCTATAATCCTAACTACCCTAAGAGACACTTGGACACTAATGGTCCATATTACATCTAAATGACCCTTACAAATTTATAATTGAAGTCCATACATTTGAATGCCATTCCATGGCATTAAAATATTATAGGTGCCGACACATGATAATTAATGTGATTTACATCTTTTAGAATCCCTTTGACCTCCTTTTCCCTTTGATCCTCATTAGTTGTCTTCAATGTCTTGAATATCTTTATAGCTTTCTTGTTGATCCTTCTTGCCCCTGCACCATACTCCCCACTAGCAATGAAAATATTGTCCCAAGAGTTACTAGTCTTGAATGATCTCTGATATGTAGGGGTGAAGTAATTTCCCAATGTAATATCCCTTCTCTTAGAAGACCCTACATTCAAACAAAAATTGTTGAAAGAAAATCAAGGGAAAATGAAGTCTCAGTAGGGGACATTACAAAAAAATCAATCTCCAAACCACAACCAAGAAAAACAAAACAGATCAAATGAAGAGCTTTTAGAAGTGCCACTCCCACTAGGTCAATGGGAATGGGATAAATACAGTGAAATCTGTAACTTTAAGACATACTAGCTATATGAATCCTTCTTTATTTTGGTTATGTATAGCACCTATATGTATCATTTTGTATTTTGTTAATGTATAGCTTTGATTGTATATGTTGTTTTTGTATAGGAAAATTGTTGGAAATTTCTGTATAATGAAGTATATGACTAGATATAGTGTTGTCATTATGGAAACAAAGTTAGATAGCAATTTGGAGTCAGTGTACTAAGTGTAAAGATAAAAAAATTAGTTAAGTGTTGAAGACTGGACAACATACAAAGTTCCTGTAGCTCAGAGCACCTGCACCCATGCATATAGATGAATTATTATATGCACCCTAGAAGTTAAGGTTGTTAAACTATACTTATGCTTAGTCTAAGAGTGCATAAGTAGATATGAAAATATGTGAAAGTTATAGTCAGTTGAAGTTGTACAGCCAGTGTGTGCCAATAGGGAACAAAGCATAGAGTTGACAGTGACTATTTTGGTTTGCAATTGTAAATTAATGTTGTAGAGGTTATGCACCCATTGTATTTAGGTTGTCGACATATGTATATGTATAATTGTAAGCACACTTAAGCCAATTCATTTGGAAGCATTATTTGTAATTAGTTATAGGGCTGACCTAATTGTATAATTGGTATGAGCACATAAATATAAGGTGCACCCATTGTATTTAGTATGGAAGTGGAAATAAGGTTGTGAGAAGAAGAGAAGAGGTATGCAAAGAGAGCATATGATGTATTAGAGCTTTGCAAGAGGTCAAAGCATCAATGCACCAAAGGAACTGATTTGACAAGCAGTGTCATAGTAATAGTTCACCTGTAGATATAGTGTGTATCTAATTTAGAAGGTTGTAGCCTTCATCATTTGAGAAGTGAGCTCTAGGACAGTGAGTCCACTCCCCTAACAGGGATCATTGTAGAAGACTTCTAATAGGGTCCGACCCTTAACAAGGTCTACTATACTAAAAGCATTGTAAAGCTACTCCTATCAGGCTAAAGGATCTTCTAACAAGGATCACAAAACACTAGTGCAGATTATTAGTGGGTATCAAGTCCCACCGGGGTTTTTACGTATTTGGGTTTCCCTGTAACCATATTGGTGTCATGTGTTGATTTCATGTTTCATGTTTATGTGAATGTTTAATCTAGTACTTAAGCATTTATAATTCAGCATTCAGATTAAAGTGAAAATTTAAAATACAATGAACACTAATTCAACCCCCCCCCCCCTCTTAGTGTTCCCATTCCTAACAATTGGTATCAGACCTCTGATCCCCTGTACAAAATTTTAACCACTTGAGGAGATCATGGACAAGGCAGAAATGAGACATCTGAAGAAGAATCTTGAAGTAGCTCTTGAAGACCTGGACAATTCAGAAAAATAATTTGAAGATCTAAAAGAAAAATTCAGTGATGCTCAATTAGTTATCAAAATACTAGTAAAAGATTTGAAAGGATTCTCTAATAATGAACTTGAAGAAAAATTCAAAAATTTGAGGGAATAAAATGCATCTCTATTGAGTTAGCTTGAAGTATTAGATGACAAACTAATGAACAATCAAGATGTCTACAATGAACAAGTCAAGGAGAACCTTCAACTGAATGAAGAACTAAGGGAGGCTAACTTAGAAATCTTGGAGCTAAAGAATATCAAAGAAAGCTTGGAATCTAAATTAAAGAAGTCAAAGGATCATATTTTCAAATTACACACTAGTGTTGAATTAGTAGAATCACAGTTGTATGCAAGAAGAATCAAAGGAGACACTAGTTGTATTGGGTACAATGAAGCACAAAATTAGATTGACAGTATTGCGAGAAAGAAAGAATTCACAAAAGAACTCTACTGATATTGGGAAGATTGAAGATCAAACCAAACACAATAGTAATCCTCCTAAGAATGAGCACAAACCTATAGAATGCACCTATTTTGCATGTAACAAGCATGGACACATTGCAAAGAACTATATAGAGATAAAACCCTTCAATGGTTACTATTATACATGTAATAGATTTGGTCATAGAGAAATAAATTGCAAGACTAGTAAGAAAATCAAGATACAACATGATCAAAGAAATCAGAATCAGATCAATGCGAGAAATTCTTAGAATGTTACATGTAAGATATATAAAAATAATGGTCACTCAACTAGAACATGTAGAATGGTGACTCATGTCAATGTGCCGAGGAATAATAGACCTCCAATAATTTTTCACACTTGTAGCAAGGCTAGACATATCTCAAAGTTTTGTAGATGAAGGACACAAGGTCAGGAAAGCCCTAAAAAGACTGAAGAACCAGTTTTGGATCCTAAAGTAGAAGTCAATTTTGTGAAGGCCTCAAAAGAAAAGAAGGACAATGTTGTTGATACTATATTGGATGCATCCCAAGTGGACGCACCCTCTACATCTGCTTAAATGGCCCTCAGGGTCATAGGGGGAGCTAATTTAGCTCTAGACCCCTGTGTGGCTGGTATACTCATCCTCAGAGTATGCACCTTTGGAATTAAGCTTTTGGAGAGTATAGAAACCTTTGTACAAGAGTGTACATGTTGATTGTTACCAGAACTTGAGTTTTAAAATTTGAAGTGACTGCCTGGTTTACACAAGTTGCATTAGTGGTGAATTTCTTACTTTAAGTGCAAAGAAAGTTATTTGTTCACTCATTGCATTCATATTCAGAGTGATTGGAGAGTAGATTGAGCCTTGGAAGTTGTTGTGAAGATTTGAGATTGAGATATTAGTAATTAGAGTGCATTTGATCAGTTACAAGAAACCCTAGCTCATTGCACTAATTTGAAAGCCGTCAGAACATCTCAGAGCTCATTTGGAAAGTGAATATCAAGTAATTCATGGCCACTCGTATTGTTTTTTATGTTTCTGAGAAGAAGAGGTATGTTTTCAAGAGGCAACCATTTAAATCAACCCTAGATGATTTAGAGGGAGCATTCTCCCACACATCGATGGGCTTCATGCATGTAGAAGACATAAGGGCTTACATCTATTGTAAGAAGGAACCTGTTGGACTAGATAGGTTAAGGGCAGACATGGACACAATGTTAAAACTAGAAAAAACCTTCATGGATGAATATACAAAATGGAATGATCACCCCATTTTTGAATATGCCATGGCATATGAATTCTATGAAACTAAATGGATTAAAATATTGTTGACCAGAATCCATGATGACTTGTTTTGGATTGGACATGTACCAGTAAGAATAACATGAGACCTAATTCATGAGATGACATGCCTTTCTAAGATAGGTGCCATCCTTCCTATGGGTAAGGATGTCAGGAAAATGGTGGAACAAGTGTGTAAATCTAGAAGTGATAAGTTTGGTATGATCATTGAGCCTATAGAGAAACCACACATCAAGTTGATATCAATGATATTGGGTTATATATTTCATCACAACAATAGGGTGAATAGTGTGTCTATAGGCACTATTCTAGCAGCCATCTATCTTGTGCAAGAAGATGGATAGTTCAACTTGTGTGAGATCTTGTGTGCATAGTTGATAGACAATATCAAAGCTATAAAACATGACAAGACTAAGGTATTTAGGTTTGGGTACCTAATCATCTATATGTAGCTTCATATAGTTGGTAAAGTGTCAGACTTGTATCTAGACAAGTCCATTCCTACCATGCCTCGGATATCAAACAAGGAAACCACATAAATCACACTTAGAGATTACATTACTTTGGAATTGAAGACCTTCAGAGAAAAGATGCAGATGAGGTATAGGATTCATGAGAATATAGTAGAGAAGTATAAGGATACAATATGCTTCATGGTGGAGATTGATACTACATGTATGGAAGCTGTGGAACCTAGGACTAAGTGGATTCATCCACTTGGGTATGAGGTTGAAGAACAAGTACTTCAAGCTTATGCATAGGTACTACTATCAGCCCCTAAGGATGTCAATGAACGTAGGTGGGGAACCTATGAAGAAAAGACTAGAGAATTTGATGCTAAGCTAAATAGTGCTGCAACAAAAAGAAAGGTTGCAAAGGTCACATCAAAGATTCTAAGGATTCATGGTGTATCACAAGAAGACCTTGATAAAGCAAGGGATGAGAAGATTTCTCTAGAATTGAAGAGTGCAACAAAAGAACAAGAAGATCCCAAGGTAAAGAAGATAAAAATTCAGAAAGATGACAGTCAGAAGGATAAGGAAGATAGTACTCCTTCTGTGCCCAAAGATACTCCTCTGGAGTATAAGTCTTTATTCAAGAGGAATAAAGAAGAAAGCACTAGTCATCCATCCTTGTGAGCATTAAGGAGAAAGAAAAACACTCAAGCACCTCCTCAGGCAAGATTCAGACCTAGCCTAAAATTTCTATATGCAAGAATTGTTGATGAGGGAAGGATTGATCAAATAGGGAAGTTCTATGAATCATACAGTGAGATTGATAAGTCTAAAATTTATGATATGATTATCAAACATATGATAAAGTTCAAAAAGATAGTTCTTAAATTGAAAACTGAAATACCAGATAATGTATGGGACATTCTCAAAAACCTTAAAAGATAAGCAAATGAAGAAGACCTAAGGATCAGGGAAAAAGTGCTAGAAGACACTTTGCCTATATGTTCTAAAGAGGAAATAGATCTGATATTGAATTTGGTAAAGCCACACCTTAGAAAAAAGATGAGTATTCTTCACATTATGAACACAGATTATGAGTTGATAATAAAGGAAAAAAAGAAAGCCTTTGAGAAGGTTTTGTTGGAACAAAAAATAAAACCACCTACTGTGCCCATCACTCATGCACCCATCAAGGAAGATAAAGTGGTAGAACCCACTAATGTACCAATGACAAGTCCTCAGGACTCAGCATCCATAGTAGAAACTCAAATAGAAGTAGATCAGTCTGCACCTATGACATAATTACCCAAAGACATCACAATTATCATAGATAATGTGGAAATAGCCATGGTGGCTACTAATAAGGAGTTGAACAAGTTTGAGGAAGCATTTTTTAGCACTAAGGAAGCAAAAATCTTATGCAATAATACCCCTCCCACTCAGCAAGAAGAAGTAATCATAGAAAATATATCTAATGAGAAAGAAGAAGAAAAGAAATAAGGAGTAGAGGTAGAAAAGAAAGATGAATCTTCTATTGATTTGGTCAAGGTGAAGCAAGAGGTGATGGATAGCACTCACATCACTCCCTCCTCAGCATTGTTGTCAAGTTTCATACCTGACACTAGAAATTTGGACTCCTGGAAGGAAGAAGACTTGATTAGGTTTAGCATCCTAGCTATGGATAAGGTGAATGAGAAGCAAGTAATGAGGAATCCTCTCCTAGTGGAATCAGTAAATATTTTGAACAGTTTGCTACCAGAGGATAAGAAAATGGTAAATGTACATTGAGTTGATGATGTGAGCATGGTCATCTCTTAGTTCAAAGTAAACTTTTCAAGCCTAGAAGAATCTACAGCCATAGTGGCAGAGGAGAAATACTTAAAGAAGAGACTCAATGAACTAATGATTAATTTTACACTAGACTTGAACTCTCTTAAGTCTGGTCAGGCATCATTGATGGAGTTTGCAAATCAAGGAAGGAAAGTCATTGCAAAATCCATGGAATAGGATAAGTTCACTGATGTCCATCTTAAGAAGATAAAAAATGTAGAGGAAATGATTGAGAAGGTGAAGATTTTAGTGCTAGACACAACCACTGATGCAAACATGTGCAAAATTGTCTATCAAGGTCAGTTAGACATAATTGAGAAGGTAGAGAAAGAAATGGAGAAGATAAGGTCTAGACAGACTCAATTGAGGAATGCTCTTGCACCCTCACTAGACATTCTTAGTTAAAACATAAAGGAGATTGATGCGACCATGATAACCTATGATCAAGGTCCGAGCATAGAATTGGATAAGATGGAGAAGCTTCAATATGCATTATGCACCCATCTATAGATAGTCAATTCTTTGATAACCTTTTGGAAGAAGGAGATCTAGAAACTCAAGATTGCATATCCGGATGTTTTCCCTTAGCGAGTGTATGTAGATAAAGTTTTTTAATGCACCTTTTTCATTAATGTCAAAGGGGGAGTTTTATAGAATATGGAGTACATATATGTATAGGGAGATATAAGAGTTTGTATAAAATATATAGAAGACAAAATTTTTGTGTGTAAAGGATCAGTTAGAGACTTGGCCATATTCCTTTGTTTCCATCAATGACAAAGGGGGAGATTGTTGGAAAGTTGTCTATACTGAATTATATGACTAGATATAGTGTTTTCATTATGGAAACAAAGTTGTATAGTAGTTTGGAGTCAATGCACTAAGTGTAAAGATCATAAATCAGTTAAGTGTTGAAGATTGGACAACATACAGAGTTCCTGTAGCTCAGAGCACCTACGCCCATGCGTAAAAATGAATTATGGTATGTGCCCTAGAGGTAAAGGTTGTTTGACTTTACTTATACTTAGTCAGTTGAAGTTGCACAGCCAATGTGTGCTAGCAAAGAATAGAGCATAGAGCCGATAGTGACTATTTTGGTTTGCGATTGTAAATTAATGTTGCAGAAGCTATGCACCCATTGTATTTAGGTTTCCAACATATGTATATGTATAATTGTAAGCATGCTTAAGACAATTCATTTGGAAGAATTATTTGTAATTAGTTATAGGGCCGACCTAATTGTATAATTGGTATGAGCGCATAAATATAAGGTGCACCCATTGTATTTAGTATGGAAGTGGAAATCGAGATGTGAGAAGTAGAGAAGAGGTATGCAAAGAGAGAAGATGATGTATTCGATCTTTGCAAGTGTTCAAAGCATCGACGCACCAAAGGAACTAATCTGATAAGCAGTGTCACAGTAATAGTTCACCTGCATATATAGTGTGTATCTAATTCAGAAGGTTGTAGCCTTCATCATTTGAGTAGTGAGCTCTAGGATAGTGAGTCCACTCCCCTAATAGGGTCTAACCCTTAAAAAGGTCTACTATACTAAAAGCATTGTAAAGCTACTCCTAATAGGGTAAATGATCTTCTAACAAGGATCAAAAAACACTAGTGTAGATTATTAGTGGGTATCAAGTCCCACCAAGGTTTTTACCTATTTGGGTTTCCTCGTAACCATATTGGTGTCATGTGTTGATTTTATGTTTCATGTTTCTATGAATGTTTAATCTAGTACTTAACCATTTGTAATTTATTATTCAGATTAAAGTGAAAAGTTAAAATACAATGAACACTGATTCACCCCCCCTCTTAGTGTTCCCAAAATTGCATAGGATGTATTTTGTATAACCTTCAAATATATGCTACAGTTTGGGATAGTGACGTAAGGGTCTTTTGATGTAATTCTGCATCTTGTACTTCATTTATATTATGTTTAATAAAAAAAAAACAAGAGATGGAAAAGAATTCTCTTGTTCCGTTGCAAGGATTAGCAAATGGAGTAGTGTTTTGAGTAAATCATAGCACACACATGTTAGAGCTACATCACTTAGAATTTTGATTTTGAAAATAAAAATCTATCTCATTCCTTGAATATGGAAGAGATGCAAAATGTTCTCAGGATTTTATGTACATATTGCTACTCATAAGGCCTACTCTAGCAATGGTAGCCACTAGACAAGACATACACAAAGAGCCAACACAACTAGACTAGTTTATATATAGAATGTTGTTTTTAACATAGATAAATATTTTCATGATATAAATGATCATGGTATAGAGAACTTCGAAAAAAAGAACCAACCATTCATTGTCAAACTGACTATAACTAGGAAGAACATTGCTAAAATAGAGATTGAAGACCAATAGCCTTAATTTTTTTTATATGAGATTATAGAGCTAAGGTGAGGGTATTTCATTTAAGAATGTTTCTAATGAAATCATGCATTGGGATGAGTCAAGCATTCCTAAGGAATCTGAACTCGCAATGGAAGACCAACAATTATTCTGATCAATGTTCACTTTCATATGCCATATAATCCTATCAAATGGACTCTCATCCTTATCATGCTCCAATGATTAGGATTTGGTATAGAGTGGTTTAAACATATCATGTCCCTTATTCCAAACCAATTGTTAAATAAGAAATAAATAAAATCCACGTTAACCGACCCCTCCCTTCTTAATTTATACTCCCATACATAAATTTGCCTCTTTTAACATCAAAAACTAAATTCTGATTCACATATTGTTGTCCCTCATAATCAAGATATATCATCTGACCATGGCCAATACCCAATACAATAAAGATATTTGTTTATTTGGAGATTAATTCTCTATCTTAAGAAAGAGGTTCAATTTTTGTCAACTTGTTAAAAAAAATTTAGGAACTCTAATTCACCCCCTCTCAAAGTTCATTCACTTCCAACATTTATCTCATTAAAAGAATGAAAGATTTTTGTTTAAATAGCTTCCATCATACTTGATTTCATAAATTATAGATTATAATCAAACATGAGGTGGTTTATTCTACTCTCCCTATCTTCCTCAATTGTAGTGATATTTTTATGATATTATCTTTAGGGATAAAAGTCCACTCCTTTTGTGGATATTGTCCTCTAGTTAAGGTCTTTATAGACATATATGTATTTAATGATAATAATGAAAATATTTAGGATACATGTGTCTGTAGCCTAGATGTGATTTTCCCCATGAATGGAAATCCTTTTTTTGTTGGTGTGATTATTTATTAATGCTAAATTGGACAATTTAGTCTAAATATTCCAAGGAAAAGGATTGGTCTACATGATATTGTTCTCAGGACCAAATCTCTAAATATATAAAATTATTATTAGTGATGGTTCCACACCTAGATCACCTTGGTTTCACACTAAAAATCTCTCAACTTCATTCTAGTATGCCTTGGCTTCTTTTCTTCAAAGGATAGTTATATCTTACCGCAGCCTCATCTATCTCAATTTTTTTAAAGCATATCAATAGTTCTTAATCTTTATCTAATATTGTTTATTATTTTCTTAATTTATCGGCCATATCTCTATCTTTGTTGAATTCTACAAGACATTCAACACAAAATTGAAGCATCAAACAAGACTTGATCAAGTTGCAGGTGGAACGTGCACTCAAATAGTAAGTAATGTAGAATAACAAAATAAGTAATCTATCATGTCTACATTTTGTTATCTTATGAGATTACATCCATTTTCTATATTCACAGAATGGTTGAAAATTGAAATTTACAATTTGATAAAAGTACTAATGGGTGTTGCTCCTTGCACCCTCAGTCAACAACTTGCCTCCTTTTTTGATCTCAAGTTGCCTCCATTTGTTGTTCCCTGCACCCTCAAAAAGTGTTAGATAGGCATATTTGTCATTTTAAGATCAAAGATAAAGGACCCCTTTTTTATGCATGCACATGTGCACACACACACACACACACACACACACACACACACACACACACACATAACATATACAACATATACAACCTTCACCATGCAGATTTTCCTAAGCACTACTGTGACCTTACCCTGCAACAAATGTATTACTATGAAAATCATCACAAGTCCATTTGTTTCCTGGTCTAGCTCTGAATAGTGCTTTGTCAAATTTGATGCACTCATGATATATTTTGTGTATAATATATATGATATTTTATTTTGATTTACAAACTACTATATTATTTGAATATCTTTCTTTCTTTCCATAATAGGAAAGAGTTTGAGGTGGAAGACTACACTAACATAAGTGTTTCAATTTGGTATACTATACTAAAACATCATTTCATAGCTAATTTTTCAATTTCTATATATAATTAGGTTATAGATAATCTAAATGAAGAAGGATCATGTCAGAAAATCCAAGTGAAACACATAATATGGATACAATCAATAGATTCTGGTCTAACTTGAAAATAAAAGGTGATGGAAAATGTTATTATCCCTACAATATTTGTAAGGGCTTAAACACTAGAAGATTGCTAATCAAAAAAACTAAGAGACATTGTAGGGATAATGGTCACATTGAAGTGGGGTTTTATTATCATCAATTGGTAAGTTTTTCATTATATTTATTTAACAATTAATAGATATATATGAAATACACTTGATGATGAGACAATTATCATTATTTATTTGTCTTCATCATTTGTATATAGGTCAACCTCCCCAAGGGAGTATGTGATATGGACCATGGAGGTGTGAATATGAAGAATATGGCTTTGGAAGTGGAGGATCATGGAGGTGCAAATATTGAAGCCGAAGATTATTCTCCCATGGAAGATGATGATCATGCACTAGAGAAGACATTTGAAGATGATGGTAGTAATACATTGATCCATGACACATTTGGTATTGGTGCAACTAATGGTGATGATGAGGATGATGATGATGATGATGATGATGATGATGATGATGATGATGATGATGATGATGATGTTGATGTCATCAATGATATGCCTCTACTTGAGAAGGAAGCCACGACCCTTTCCAAAGGCTCCCAAACAACTCTTCTCTTTGTTGTATTGTTGTTGTTGAACTTTAAGGTTATGAATAGTTTATCCAACATAACAATGTCATGTATACTAAGGTATGTCATATATGTCATTATATTAATTAAAGGGTGAAAGATGTACCATAAATATTGTTTATATTAACAACTTATATTTTTTTCTGTAGATTTATAGGTCAGATTTTGTTACCAGCATCAAATATTCTCCCTCACTCGTACCAAGAATTATGTCCCACTATGAAAGATATTGGAATAGAGTATCAAACAATAGATGTGTGTCCCAATGTTCATATTATTTATCATAAAGAACATGAATTTGCAATAGAATTCCCTGAATGTCATATGATTATATATCCAATTGAACAAATAACAAAAAAGGTGCCTCACAAGGTTCTTCATTACATCCCCATTATACCATGTTTGCAAAGATTTTCCAGGTGTAGTAGCTTGGCAAAATTTATGGATTACCATGCACATAATAGGAGTCGAGATGAAATTATTCGAATGCTTGTGGATGATTCTTCATTTAAGGAAATAGAGGAAAAGTGGTCACATTTTATCGAAGAACCTCAAAATCTCAACCTTTAATTGGCAGGGGACGGTGTCAATCCATTTGGAGAGCTAAGATTTGTTTGGCCTATTTTTATCATAAAAAATAACATTCCTCTATGGATGTCAATAAAGAGGGAGCACATTATGTTGGAAATGATTGTTCTAGGTATTTGATCATTTAATCGTTATCTGCATGTAATTATAAATCTTGCAATAAAATGGTCACAATAATTATGTAATGTTGTTGTTCATTCAACTAGGTAAATAACAAGCTAAAGATATGAATGTGTATATTGAGCCTCTTATCGACGAGTTACTAGAGTTATGTAATGGTGTCACTATGTATGACATCTCTAGACCAATAGGCCATAGACAATTTCAATTCCATGCAATTCTTGTATGGACAATACACGATGCCCCAGGGGTAACACATTTTTCTAGTATGTTATGGTGAATTTAAGTTGCATGTAATAATTCTAAATATAAAATTTAACATATTTAATCCAATTGTATCATTATCTTGTAGGTCTTCAAACAAAGGAAAAATTTGCATGTCTAGTTTGTGGTCCAAAGATGTAATCTTGTCATTCAAAATTTTTAG